>CAUYQV010064620.1:0-32990 GCA_963574575.1 Galagoides demidoff
ACTATAACTGAGAAAATGACATGAAGGCTGTGTTGATCAGTTTGATGGAAGTATTTCGGATTGCATGCGAAAACCCCACACTGTACCCCAGAAGTGCATTAATGTACATAGTTACCATTCAATAAAATTAAAAAAAAAAAATGAAATGAAAGCAATACTTTTTACTACTGCCCCTTTATGTCAGTTTCTGAATGGGAAGATTGTACCAAAATTAAATTTTTTCCTCATACATGAAGATGAGCTCTGTTGCATTCAATAGGATACTAATTCCCCACTTCCAAATACAGAGAAATTGATAACCATGTTTAAAGTACTACATGAAAAGATTGTACCATGACAGAGATAGTACAAAACAATGCAAAAGTCAATTGGGGTTGAGGATCTGTTATGTGATATTTGAGGAAAGAGGAAGAACTGACCTTTTATGAACACATATCAGTTAGGACCAGGGAAGACAGCCTGGAAATATGCCGAATTTACCCGGAAAGCCAGCCGAAATGCATCTTCTGAGAACCAGCCACCCATCCTTCTCTTGGGTGGCTCTCAAAATTGCTCCTCTCCATTCCCATCCCATGTCCATGTTCTGTTCCTGTCACCTCCCACCTGAACTCCAGCATCAGGTTCCTACGTGGTCTCACCGCCAAAGCCATCCTTCCCCAGGGGAAGTGGTACTGATACACCCTGGAGGCCTGTCAGTGGAGGTGGGGAAAAACCAGGCTATTCACCTTCTTAGAGACTTCCAGGATGTTTATTTAAAGAAAAAAAAAAGGAAGAAGTGATTGAGGAGGCCATAACAAAGAAAAGGAGAAGAAAAGTGCTCAGAAAAGAGTCAACAAAGCAAACCTGACTACCCTCTAGCCTTTGGCTGGTATTCGGGAAATGGTATTCCCAAGGGTTCCCACCATTCCCTGATAAGAATGGATCACTATGCCTAACTGTTTATACACTATGGATTGTACTTTCCTCTGGAAACGCTGGTCTGGAACTCCGGAATGTACCAATGAAAGGTGCCTATGTGACCAACCCATGTTATAAGCCCTGGAGGCTGAGTCTGCAATGAGCTTCCTGGTGGGCACCATTCTACTTGCATCGGGATAGCTTGTTGTTGGAGGACTGAATCCCATCCAGGGTGAGTCCTCAGGGAGAGGACTCTGAGAAGTTTGCACCTGGTTTCCCAAGATTTCATCCCATCTACCTTTTCTTTTTGCTGATTTTACTTTGTGCCTTTTTTGCTGTAACACATCCTGGTGATGAGTGCTCTGGAATGCTAAGTCCTGTGAGTTCTCCTGCGGAACTGGTGACCCTGAGGTGGTCTTGCAGACCCCTAACACAGAGAAAAAGAAAAAAAACTGATGCCAAAGGAAGGGAAGGCTGGTTTCAGGTTAGTTGTAAATGTTTATGGGTATGTTTTTGAAATATTCTGTGAATCAGTTCACAAAGAGATAATTAATAGAAAATAATTTTATTACGTGATCATTGTTAATATTTATAAAACATATTATTTAATTCCTGGTGTGTTATAAGCAGTGTAGCCCCGTAATGAGCCTGGCAGGCATCTGGTTCTTGGTTTCCAAACCTTTTCTTAGAGTGAAACCTTCATGAAAGTCAGGAAAGGGAAGTTCCTCTGGTTGAAGACTTGCTGAGCTTCCCCCTTTGAGGTCCTCAGGGAACTTTTTAGAACCTCAGAACATAGGGGAGGACAGATTGAAAATGACGGAGTGCCTTTTTGCTTACAGATGCTAGAACCCAGACTCAAACTAAAAGGAAGACCTGCAAATGCATTCAACCCGAATCAAAGCAGTTTTCTTTCTTTTCTTTATTTTTTTATTCCAGGTTAATATGAGGGTGCATATGATTAGGTCACATTATTTGCATTTGTAAGCTAAAGTCCAAAGTCGGAGTTGTAGTTGAGTCCTTCCCCCAGGAAGTGTGCCATGTACCCCTACATTGTACCGGACTAAAGCATTTTAAATACCAAAATTAAATTAATTAATTAAACAATGAAATATAACTCCCCCCCTTAGAACCTCTTCTTTAGTCTGGCCTTGCCTGGAGCCTCTGTGCCCCGCCCCTGCACTCACCATCCCTCTTACAGGACCTTAAGGAAAGTGCTACCACACGGAACCAAAACATGGAGGGGGCAGGCTTCAAGGCCCGCCAAGCGCCTGCTGCCCCCCCCACTAGGGTGTCCAACCTATAAAAAGTGAGAACTGGCTAGGGCAGGTGGCAAATGGGAAGAATAATACAGGGCACCCAGCCCTACGCATGACTACACAAGAGGCGTGGCACCCAGACATCTCAGACCCACAGAACGTTGCACTTCCTTCTCATACCCAAATCATCCCAGCACGAGCCACACTGTGTTCAACTGCAGGAAGTAAGACTTATACCAGCCTCCCTTCCCCAGATCTCTTTGGGAACCCCCAGGGAATCCCCAACCCACATGCCCCACTTGTCACTTGCAACCCAAACCACCATCTGGCCCTACACCACGCTCTGCCCTTCTTGCTACCCTGAAACCTAACTCTGCAGGCAGCTGCTATTTCCTTGATTTCACCCCAAGCCTGGGCACAAAGCCTGCCTTGAATTCCCCTCAGTGGCAGTTAAAACTGGATGGTAACATTTGAGACTATGAAAAGCGAGGGCACGACCAAAGATAGCTGCCCTGGACACCCCCGGGGCTGTCGGCCAGGTCCACAGGCCTGGGGCTCAAGGTTTGATCTTATGCTCTGGTCTCTGGCTTAGTTTTCAAGGGTCAGTTCTCTTTCCCCTAGAAAGTGCAAACACCAACTTCCCCAAGATTAAGGGGAGGAACGTTTTCCCAGGGGAAAAAAAAAAAATTCTGCAGAAATGTATCCACCACCTACAAAGAAGACAACTTTGAGATCATTAGCCTCTGTCTCAAACTTTTCCACTTCTGAAGAGGAAATTGCTTTACTATTGCTTAACCAAAGGCCTTGAGAATTGTTCTCTGCAAAATAAACAAGTCTGTCCTCAAGGTGAAGTAAAGCCCCTACACCAGAAAAATAGAAACAAATTATACAAAGACAGCAAAACAATGGATTAAACTTTTTTAAGTGAGATTTTTTTCACATTTGTGTGAATACAGTAGAACTTCCACAGTTGACTACCTCTTTAAGTTGACCTAATTTTTACAGATCAGACATGCACCACATATATGTATCAGTACAGTGGGCCTTGTTCCTTATGTAGACCACCTCTATATGTTGACCGGTTTATTACAGTCCCTTCAACTTACAGAGGTTCTATGTATTTTAAAAATGACATTGTCTCCTATGTTTAGCCATTGATATTCCATGAAAACACCTTGGCCAATAAGCATCACTAACCACTAGGGAAGTGCAAGTCAAAACCACAATGAGATACCCACCTCATCCCAATTATGATATATACCAAAAAAAATTTTTTTTAAATAAGTATTGGTGAGGATGTGAAGAAACTAGAATACTTATGCACTGCTGGTGGGAATGTGAATAGTGTAGTCACAGTGAAAAACATTATGATGACTTCCTCAGTTTAAACATAGAATTACCATATGATCCAGAGATTCCACTCCTGGATATACAGTATAGCCAAAGAATTAAAAGCAGAGACTCAGAGAGATATTGCTAGACCGTGTTCATAGCAATGTTATTCACGATGGCCAAGAGATGGTAGCAACCCAAGTATCCATCAACAGATGAATTAACAAATAAAATGGGGCATATGAATTCAATGGAATATTATTCAGCCTTAAAAAAGAAGGAAATAGGCCAGGTACAGTAGCTCTTACCTATTAATCCTAGCACAGTGGGAGGTCAAGGCAGGAGGATTGCTTGAGCTCAGGAGTTCAAGACCAGCCTGAACAAGAGTGAGATACCACCTCTACTAAAATAGAAAAAATTAGCTGGGCACTGTGAAGGGTGCCTGTAGTCCCAGCTACCCAGGAGGCCAAAGCAGGAGTTTGAGGTTGCAGTGAGCTGTGATTACAACACTATAATCAACTCTAGCTGGGGTGATAGAGTAAGACTCTGTCTAAAAAAAAGGAAATGCTCTCACATACTACAGCATGAATAAAGCTTAAAGACATTATGCTGGGTGAAATAAACCATTATACTGAGTCACAAAAAGACAAATACTATCTGATTCCACTCACATGTGGCACCTAAAGTAGTCCAAATCATACCCTTCATGTAGAAGGGTAGTTGCCAGGGTCTGTCCGGGTGTAGTCGGGGGGAATGGGGAGTTATTGTTTAATGGGTAATTTCCATTTGGGAAGATGAGAAAGTTCTGGAGATAGATGGTGGTGAAGGTCACACAACCATATGAATGTGCATAATGCCACTGAACTGTATTCTTAAACATGGCTAAAATGGTGAAGTTTATGTTATGTGTATTTTACAATATTTTAAAAATTAAATAAGTAGGGCGGCACCAGTGGCTCAAGGAGTAGGGCACCGGCCCCATATACTGGAGGTGGTGGGTTCATAACCTGGCCCCAGGCAAAAAACTACCAAAAAAAAAGTAAATTAAATAAGTAAATAAATAGGGGGAACTACTTTGGGGCCCAGTCTCACCCAAACAACTCAAAACACGTACATCTATACTTATCATAGGACATGGGGCTTGGAAGGAACCTGAAAGTCACTGCACTTGGGAGCCTTCCCAATAGCAAAAGAGAGAGACAAGGTCAGTTATCTCAGTTAAGTAGCCAGGGGAAGTGATGAGCCCAAGGAACTGTATAAATCTCTGCTGTCTGGTAGAAGTTTCTGCAAGGATGGAAGTAATCTCTGGACTCTGTAATTCGGAGGCCACTCAATACCTGTGGCCGCCGAGCCCTTAAAATGTGGCAAATGTGACAAAAGAGCTGAATTTCTAACTTCATTTCATTTTAACTATTTTAAGCATATATAGCCATATGTGCCTGGTGACTATCATAATGGACAGCAGAGGTCTGGACAGACTCAGATGTTGGGCCCTGTCAGGAGCACAGAGCAGGGCTGGGGGCCACCCCTCTGGGAACAGGTCCCTGCTGTTGCCAGGGCTCCACCATCATGGTGCCTCTCTGCTTCTCTGCTCAAGCCTCCATCCACTAACCATACTCTAGATTTCCCTCGTTTGTGGCTTTTTCTCTTTCTTCTGCTCATCATCGCCCTTGGAAGGACATCCTCTCTAACATGCCCAGTCAGCGTCATCCGGAATCAACTCAAATACATCTGAGCACCCAGAAGCCCATCACCTCAGAAAGCATCCTGTTGAAGTCTTTGGACGGTTCTATTAGACAAACTTCTCTAACAAGTGCCTGAAACCTTGCAAAAAAGGAGATCTTGGGGCAATCCCTAATCACAAAAACACTAAAGCAAAACATCCCATTTTTCTGTCCTCCTTCACAGTTAGAGATGAGGTTACTGATGGCTCTGAGCCACACCTAGCTTGTGGGTATATGTAGAGTTGCCCCATACAGTTCCTAACACTGAAAAAATAGGATAGTTTACATAAAAAATCCAGATCTCAGACTCCCTTTGAGAGCTGGGAAAACCTGGCAATGTTAGTTAGACCCATGTTCCTGCCTGCCAGCAGCTAGAGCTGAGTCACTGACCCCCACTAAAGACAGGGTATGTGATCTCTGTGTGTCAAGGTCCCCAAGAGGCCTCCTCTCATTCACAAGATATGCCTGGCCTCCTGTAAGCATTTGAGACCTCTGTTAGAGAGGAAGAATTGAGGAATCACAGTGAAAGGACCCTGTGTCCCTCTCCCACCCCCATCCTATCAGAGGGCAGAGAAAAATCCATTTTTTATCTTCTTAGCACCCAATGTGAACTCTTGAACATACTAGGTACTTGATATATATGTGTGTATATTTATTAAACGGAATTGAAGTTTTAAAAAAAAAAAAAAAAGCCCAGGTATAGTGACTCACACCTGTAATCCTAGCACTCTGGGAGGCCCAGGTGTGTGGATTACTTGAGCTCAAGAGTTCAAGAGCAATCCGAGCAAGAGCAAGACCCATCTCTACTAAAAATAAAAACACTAGACTGGTGTTGTGGCAGGTGACTGTAGTCTCAGGTACTTGGGAGGCAAAGGCAAGAGGATCACTTGAGCCCAAGAGTTTGAGGTTTCTGTGAGCTATGATGTCACAGCACTCTACCCAGAGCAACAGAGTGAGACTCGGTCTCAAAAATAAATAATAAATAAAAAGCAGAATTCTGAATCATACAATGTTCCTAACTGGTTATCTAAGCTAGAAAGGATAAATGATTCACCAAACAAATGCCCTTTTGGAACAAGAACCAGGTCCCAGGGACATTGCTTTCCTCTAAACTCTAGCTTACCTGTGGTCTCAAAGGATGTTGTTATGACAGAGCCATACCTCCAGGGGTGGTCCCACAGCCTGGACCTCCTAAGGTCAACAGGATAGCAAGGTTCCAACACAGCAGCCTTCCCGGCGGGGTGCCAGACATTCTCCCCAGCACAGAGCCCTCGCTCGTGCAAGAGAAGCCATGAAAGGTTGTGAGAGCTATTTTTAAACTTCCAAAGATTATACCGTACATTGATAATGGGAGCGCCTAAGTGCCCTGGTGTTACGGCCCTAGTCAGCACGCCATCCAAATGCTGAAGATAATAATCTTGCTTCTAATAGTAGCCCCTTGAAAAGGAGCCCTCTTCAATGCAGTGTTGCATTAAATGGAACTGCTTTTGAATAGGCTGGGCTCTATTTCTTTATGAAGAAAATCTCTCTGTGAATCATCGTCTCCCTGCGGTGACACATTCGCGTATTCAACTGGATGCTTCACCGGTTTTTTTGTGTAAGCTGAAGCTGAAAATATTTTACTAAATATAAATATCTCTATATGGTTATAGGTGATTTTCTGCCTGGTTTTTTTTTTTGTTTTGTTTTGTTTTTCCATTTGCCTTTTCTTGTTGAGTTCTTACGTCTACCATTCAGGGGCTATCTCTCCTTTTTTAGACCTTGTCTGGTTTTCAGCATATGTTGAAGGCCTTGTGTAACTGCTCGGACCTCTGAATGGTTTGGGGACCCTGGTCACAAATCTCAAATAAGAATAACCACCATTGACTGGACATCTCCTGGGAGCCAGGGACTAGGTTAGGGATATGTCTGTGTATGCCTGATATTATTCTATGTTTAACGGGATGTGTCTATGGAATGAAAATTATGGCCAAGTCATCAGTTTTCAGTTAAATCAGTATGGAGGCTTAGAAAAATATGCCCCCAAATGTGGCACTTTGGCATACTGAACTAATGAAGCAGATTGAAGGGCTGCCTGACCTCCTCTGCCCCACTCCCACCCCTCACCCTGATTTTCAAGCTTTTGTCTTTCCCAAAACACAGGATGAAGCTGTTCTCTAAAGTTCCCTTATGGACCCAGAAAAAGAAACACAATTGCCTTCTATCCCTTCCCTAAAATTTCATTAACCAGAGAAAATTAAAACTCCTATCATAGAGGAAGAGACTGAAAACTAAGCACCACACCTAGATGGTTTGTCCCAAACCATCATCTGTTCAAAGAGAATTATTTACTACCCATTGTCTGAACACTTGTCAATTCATTTTCAACAAAACTTCAGAGAACAGCGAGGAAGTCTGGGTCCTTACATCCGTCAAATAATGAGGCAAAGCCAAAAGATATGCAGAAGAATTCAGAGCATGTAGTTAATTCATCTAAGAGTTTTGTTGTTCTAAGAAAGAAACATTTTGTAAAAAAGAATTTAGGTTTACTCTCAGTTCAAAGTTCTTTTAGAATTAGATGGAAAAGGCATTTCTATTACCTTAAGAGCCAAAGAAGTACAAAATCCAATCAAGGGATCACCAGTGGACCTGTCAGGCTTCTTAAAGTAGAACCAGGGTGTCTACCACATGGTAACAAAGGAAATGAGGCTGCTTCCAGTAGGGTGTCTCTGTCACCAACTGCACAAATTACTTGAAGTACACAATTCTTTGCTTAGTGGGTCAACACAATCCCAAGAACATTTGGAATTTAGCATAGAATATACTAATACTTTTGTGTTAGGGAGTCAGCTGATATATTTGGAGTTTTTTTAATTTTGCTATGTTGAAGATAATATACCCAGTGAGAGTAACAGTTTGGCTTTTGTGACTCCAATTTAGTTGAGAAATTGATTTAGGCTTAAGATGTTAAGCTGAAATCTTACCAAGTATTTATACACTATTAGAACATTTCAGAGTACTTAAGGTCCACCATATTCATACATTTATTATATTTATAAAAATTACTTAAATGCTTAAAAAGTTTTGTCAGATCACCTAAGTACTTACAAAGTATAAATGTAATGTGCTAAATTTGTAAGCACAGTTTAAAATACAGAAAAAGTTTAATTATCGAGGTTTATGAACAAACATAATTCAAAGGCCCCTTAAAAAACAATTGTTAAAACATGCTAGAAGCCAGGCCCAATGGCTCATGCCTATAATCCTAGCACTCTAGGAGGCCAAGGTGGGAGGATTGTTTGAGCTCAAGAGTTTAAGACCAGCCTGAGCAACAGTGAGAACCCATCTCTACTAAAAATACAAAAATTAGCCAGATGTCGGGGCAGGCACCTGTAGTCCCTACTTAAGTGGCTGAGGCAGGAGGATCATTTGAGCCCAGGAGTTTGAGGTTGATGTGAGCTAGGCTGACACCACAGCACTCTAGCCCAGCAACAGAGTGATACTCTCTCTCAAAAAAAAAAGCTAGAAATGATAACTAGAATAATAGGATTCTTACATGGAACTTAAAAACTTAAGAAGGATTTAGATTTCTGAGTTTATAACTTCAGTCTATAAGTAGTAATTCTAAAACTAAAATAAACTTCAGAATTGTCTTTCACATACAAAAAGTATAGCCCTTGAGGGCATCCAAAAACTTTAAGATAAGACATCAATATTTGGGGCATTGTTCCTATTGCTCCCGCTAATAGTATCTAAAATGAGTCCTAAGTGATCCCAGACACTATCCCTGTTACCACAGCAACTGCTTCATGGCATCACAATCTACACCCAAATTCACCCCCTTACACCCTCTGAGGGCTCTGGGGCTGGGGGTCTGAAAGTGAGCCCTTCACTCTGAAACCAGACTTCACAGGCAGTGTGGAGAGTTCCCAATGCCTTTCCTGGAAGCAAAATTCCTTCCGCAGTACTCATGGACCAAAAAGTTCCTGAAGGCAGGAGGCTTCCTAAGGCAGCTGGAGATCAGGGAGACCACAGACATAGCCAGGATTCCGTGCTTGCCTGATCATCGCAGGGGTTTAGTAGATGTGTATTTAGTACACGTATGCAAGAGCTAGACAAATCCTCTGCCTGTCTATAGCCAATAAATGTGAAATACAATCCAGAAATCTGACTCACACCATGATTATGGACAGACAGAATATCAGAAAGGCCACAGTGCTTTCATGTGGGTCTTTGTAAGGGTTAATGGCTGCTTCTTTGAATCTCAGGGTAGCAGCTGCAGATGACATCAGATTTTCTGCCACATTGGCTTAAATCAACACAATGAATCCATCAAGGCCAAGGCCAAGGCACCATTTGGGGCTTACAAAGAAGGACAGGGCAGAGGTATCCAAACAAATAAGATTGGAAGAGATTTTCCCTGCCATGTGAGGATATCTCAAAAGGTGACCCTTTCAGGCATTTTCATAAAACAGTATCTGCCTTTCTCACTGGGAAAAAGACATACAGGACAGACATAAAGAGACACAGATGAATGTGCCTCAGCCCAATGTTGGGGCAAGACAGAACGTTGGGAATTTGCTTAATTAGTAAGCAACAATTAATGTAATTAATTCATTGTATTAATTGGTACAACAAATGCACATGTATTTCCTAGTGATCTTTGTCCACCCAGGTCATCTTTTCAGGTAAAAGAAGTGCCACATCCCACATGGTTGCAATCATCACATGTCTAATAGAACACACATTCTGGAATATTGAACAGTCTCTTTTCTAAAGACACCCAGAGCCTAAGAAGCTACAACAATCTTCAGAATGGCAGCATGAACAATCCTGACACATTCATCGATTCCTCATTTAAACAGGAACAGCCCAGAAATGCTATGTTTTTGTCTGTCTATGGTCTCTATGAATATATGTATGCTGGTGTGGCTTAGGGAATGGCCACATTTATCCTGACTGTCTCAGCAGCCAAAACCTAAGAGAAAGAATTGCAAACTGGAAATGCAATCTACAGCCTTCCATTCCAGAATCTTAGGACAGGTATTTCCTTAGCAATTCTGGGCTCATCCTATTCAATTAATTCCCCACAGTCAACGATTTCACTTTCTGTAATAACTCAGAAGAGACCAAGAAAGTGATGCAATTCCATCTCTTTCCCTATCAACCACCTGCAAAGCTTTCATCTGCTGCAAGCAGCAGCCATTCCCCAGACTCCAGAAAGTGTGAACAGCCTAAGGTGAGTCCCAAGGGCAGAAGAGAAACCCATGAGGGAGCCTGGGCAGTGGAGAAAAAAAAAAGTCACATTTCTCTTGCAGAGAGTAAAAGAGATACCCAGGTGGTAAACATAACTTCCAATTACTTGCCTTAAACCAGTCCTGAAATGTAAAGTTAAATTATATTTCCTTGTCAGACAAAAAAGGTAGAAGATGCATTCTATAAGTAACAAGGACTTTATACTCTAAATTTAGGTTTTCAAGGAAAGCTCCAGCCTCGTCTCAGCATTTCTTGGTTGTAGAGCGAGTAGGCTTGCAATTTTCTCTACCTGGCTAGAACAGATTAAGGACAAGATTCCTGATTTAATTTTAAAATAATAATAAATAATAATAAATTGTGACTACCTTCCAAGGCATCACCTGACTCACTTGTTAAAAATGCAAATCCCAATACCTCATCCCAGACCTAATGGATCCGATTCTGGGCAATATTGGCACTTTCTTCTTTTCCTTTTTTTTTTTTTGTGAGCATCTGACTGTGTTGCTCTGGGTAGAGTGCTATGGCATCATCACCCAGGAATTTGAGGTTGACATCCACACTTTTAACTAGTGCCCTCTGATGAATCTGGGACACAGTAAAATTTGAAAACTGCTGATATAAAAAAGTATATAACTCTAGAGCAAGGGTCATATAGTTCTGCCAAGTGAGAAACCCAGACACTCACCTATAGGAATATATTTTCAGATGCCCCTGGGGAAGACAGTGGGGAGCCTCAGGATGATCTCAAAGTGAAAAGTACAGATTCTGCTGCAGTAGCCAGAGGCTGGCCCAAGAGCCTACATTCCTAGTAAGCTTCCAGGTGCTGCCTACACCACTGCCAATGCCTTGAGTACAGCTGAGGTATGATCGGATTCACTTACAATCCCAACAGCCCAGTTAGACAAGGTACAGGAGGAAGCTCCTTAAGCTCAAAAGTCCCGTCTAGAAAAATATTTCCAAGAACAAATTCCCTTTTATAAAATGCAAATAATGCCCCCAGAAGGGTGAAGCTTCAGTGTATTTTTATTGGATTGCTATCTTGCTAGCTGAGTTCAGCTCTACCCAAAAGGTAGAAGTTTTAACTAGAGAAGAGGTGAAAGTAGGTTTGAATGGGTTCTGCCTGAGCCTTGGAGAGAACTTGGGGGGCGGGGTGTTGCTCCTATAAGAGGAAAGCCAACAGATGTGAGTGGGCTGCTGGGTAGAAGGGAATTAAGATCAAATTCATCCAATTGCAACACTACAGATCTTAACTGGGCTAGAGCCTGGAGATGCTCATATGACCAAGACACATCCCTAACCCTGCAGAAGCTGGAGACCCAGCAATTGACCCTCCCCCTGGCACTATCTCAAGCTTTTGGCCATTAGCTGCCAGTGCCAGTGATTGTCTAACCCATGGCAAAGCATGTCAATACTGGAATGCTTGAAAACAAAGCAGAATGCCAAGCCCCAGATATGCTGTGAGATAATGCACAAGGCCCAGCCTGGATTACTGTCCACCTGACTGTCATTGCCAAAGCCTTTGGAAATTGCCTTATCTGCTAGCTAACATTGTGAAGTCTACAGACTATTTAGTTACTGAAATTTATCAAGCATCTAGGCCTTCTATACAAAAATTCCATACATGAAATTCTCCATAGAATGATGACTATCAGAGAATTTAAAACAATTTATTTGGACCACTTAAATTAAAATGTTAAATTAAGAAAAAGTCATATAGGAGAGAAAGAGACAGATTAACAGAAGAAAAGGCATGCAATTTTTATTAATGTTATTTTCACATGTACAGGGGTTTCACAGGAAAGAAGTAAAAACCCGAAGAAGCATTTATATTCAGGGACTTATATACCATTCTAACAAAGGGTCATGAATTGTGGAGAATTGACTTGGCAAAAGAAAAGAGATTTGGGCTACTAGAATTGATAAATTGTGGGAAGATGATGAGGAAATATATGAAGGAAACTAATGGAAAATAATGGTTATTTTAGAAAGGCCTGTTTATATACATTCATCTTGTCAACTTCCCATCTCCAGTGATAAGGGTTGCACTTATAATCCTGGTACAAGGAGGGCACCTTTCTTTTGGGAAATTTATGCCCTGCTTTAAGGTAGATAGGGAGAGGGCACAGAGCCCTTCCAGTGTTTGTTGTTTCTCATTTGCCTTCAGCTTAAAATAATCAGTATGCCAAGTAGCATATGTTAGCCTGGCATATTCTGGACCCCTTCAGAATCAAGCCTCAGGAACCATTCTCATGGGTACAAGCCATAAACCTCACTGGGTTTTTTTTTTTTTTTTTTTTTTTTGAGAAAGGGTCTCAGTTTGTCACCCTGGGTAGAGTGCTGTGGTGTCATACCTCATCAACTTCAAATTTGGGGGCTTAAATGATTCTCTTGCCTCACCCTCCCAAGCAGGAACTACAGGCACCTGCCATAATGCCCAGCATTTTTTTTAGAGATGGGGGTCTCACTCTTCTTCAGGCTGGTCTAAAACTCCTGAGCTCAGGCAATCCACCTGCCTCAGCCTCCCAGAGTACTGGGATTACAGGTGTGAGCCACTGTGTCAGGCCTCTCACTACTCCCTTAACTCTCTGTTCATGCAAGTTAGGGAGTCTTGAAAATATCCCAACTAACATATAAATGCTGAGTACTTATAATTTCACCAGAAGCCCATTGCTAGCATTCATCAAGCTAATCAACAAGCCACTGATTTCAGCAACAGAACACTGGTTCCAACATTCACTGTGCTAATTAGAAAGCAATTGGCATGGGCACAAACACATCTCAGAGCCTTGTAGACACAGCCTCAGAAGTATGGGCTGAAGGTCCCAGCTAGACAGTCCTGCCCAGCCCACCATGGGAGAGCCCCACATAGCATCCTACTAAGCCACTCAGACCCCAAGAAAGTGCCTGCTCATTATCCTGTCTTATTCCCTCAAAAAATGTGTCTGAGAGTCATCGACATCTGTGGATTTTATCACTGCCAACATCTGCAACATATCCTCCTTCAAAGTGCCAGGAGAACTTAAGAGGCAAAGTATCAAGTGAAAGGTAAACCAAGCACAAATTTTTTTGTCAAAAACTTCCTCTCAGGCTGCATAAACGCCATAGATTGATGCGTAACAAGGAATCATTTCCTGCCTCCCTCTGTGCTCCAATTAGTGATTCCAAAGCCACTCATAAATTAGCATTATTTTTCCAACTGTTGCACGTGACAGCTGAGAAACAATCTACAATATTAACGTCATCTTGCTCCTAAGTTTACAAATGTGTATTGGTAGGAGTATAAATACCATGAAACTGATTCAGTGACGTTGGTTCTTAACATTGGCAAGTGAATGGACAGAATTGCAAATAGTTTTATTTTCATAAAAACGTTGAGAAATTAAGGTAATTAAATTTTCAGTCAAGGAAACTAAATGTATTGTTTATTTAAATCATTTTTATTTTAAAACTATTAGATATTTTAATGATAGTTTGTATTGTGCCTTTGGGTTTTGATAATTTTGAATTTTTTAAAGAAAAAATGTTTTAAGTATGTGAGTAACATTTACAAGGGAGGCCAGGTCTATGGTATGTGCGTTATGTAAGTATTCTTTTAATAATGAAATCTAGAGGAAAGTAGATGTTAATAAAAAAAAAAATCATAAGGAAGAGAAAATGTATCTACTATTCACTTAGTGAAAATGGATCATCATAAAGCTCTCCATCCTCATCATCTTCACGTTGAGCAGCTGAGAAGGGAGAGGAAGTAGAGGGGTTGGTCTTGCTGTCTCAGAGCAGACGAAAGTGGAAGAAAATCCACCTATAATTGGACCCATACGGTTCAAACCATGTTGCTCAATGCTTGACTGTACTTTCATTAGATTTCGTGACAAAAATACATGCATATTGTTAAAGATCGTTAATAGCCATACAACACAAATTATGTAAAAATTGTGATTATAACAAAGTTACAATTTTCCTCACTATTTGCTTCCAAGATGGTATCTTGTCATTGTATCCTCTCGTAGCAGAAGGGGGAAATAAATAGATACCATGTCCTCACATGGCAGAAAAGATGGGAGAGCAAATGGGACAAAGTTGTTCCTTCTAGCCCTTTTCTAAGGGCACTAACCCCATCTATGCAAGCAGAATTCTCAGAGCCTAATTACCTCCCAAAGGTCTCAGCTCATAATACCATCACCTGGGGGTTAAGTTCCAACATATGAATTTTAGAGGGACACATATATTTAACTCATAGTACCCTCAATGAAAGAATTTTAAAAGTAAAAAGTAGACACTCTATGTGAAGAAATTGGTACCCTTGTCTACTGTTGGTGGCAATGTAAAATGGTGCAGCAAGTGTGGAAAACAGCATGGAGGTTCCTCAGAAAAATTAACATAGTGTTACCTTATGATCAGGCAATTCCACTTCTGGATATATTCCTAAAAGAACTGAAAGCAGTGTCTCAAAGAGACATACCCATGTTCTAGCAGCACAGCTCACAATAGCCAAAAGATAGAAGTGACTCCAGTATCCAAGCTTTGTGGATAAACAAAATGTGATATATACATACAATGGAATGCTATTCGGATTTTAAAAGGAAGGAAATTCTGATATATGCCACAACATGGATAGACCTTCAGGACATTATGCTAAGGGGAATAATCCAATGGCAAAAGACAAAGTATGATTTTGCTTACATGAGGTACTAGAGCAGTCAAATTCAGACACAGAAAGTAGAACGATGGCTGCCAGGGACTAGGGAAAAGGTGAACAAGGATATGTTGTTTAATTTCAGTTCTGCAAGATGAAAAGAATTCTGGAGATTGGTTGCACAACACTGTGAATGGACCTAACACCAATGGACTATACATTTAAAAATAATTTGGATGATAAAGTTTATGATATTGTGTACTTTACTACAATTTTCTGTGTGTATGGTTTTATAACTTTGATGTATCTGGCAGTCATTGGTTATTTCTTATCCATGTTGATGGTTGATTTTTAAAAGTGATTACAGGTGGCCAGGCGTAGTGGCTCATGCCTATAATCCTAGCACACTAGGAGGTCGAAGCAGGTGGATTGCCCAAGTTCAAGAATTGGAGACCAGCCTGAGGAAGAGTGAGACCCTATCTCTAAAAATAGCCAGGCATTGTGGTAGGAATCTGTAGTCCCAGTTACTCTGGAGGCTGAAGCAAGAGAATTGCTTGAGCCTAAGAGTTTGAGGTTGCTCTGAGCTATGATGCCACAGCAGTCTACCCAGGGTGACAGAATGAGACCCTGTCTCAAAAAATAAAAAGGAAGTGGAGACAGGAGGTACATACCAAAATATAGAGCTTGTGTACTGGACAACTGCACACTGATGCAGTATGGGAAGCTCCCTATTCCATGGGCCCAGACAACTCTGTCAGGCCTGGTATCAATGCACACATCTGGAGTTCTCATTTCCTTCATGGCAAATTTCTAGATCTCTTTGAGTGGCCCAGGAGCACAACTTCTTTCTTTTTTCTTTGAGACAGTTCTCATTTTGTCACCCTCGGTAGAGTGTCATAGCGTCACAGCTCACAGCAACCTCCAGCTCCTGGGCCTAGGCGATTCTCTTGCCTCAGCCTCTCGAGTCGCTGGGACTACAGGTGCCCACCACAACGCCCAGCTATTTTTTTATTGCAGTTTGGCCGGGGCCGGTTTGAACCCACCACCCTCAGTATATGCGGCCGGCGCCCTACTCACTGAGCCATAGGTGCCACCCAGCACAACTTCTTGAAGCCCACTGCATAGACGCACTTGTAAATGTTAATGTTGTATTCTCGAGTCACCACCTCATAGATGGCAGAATGGCCCTTTTTCTTCTTGCTACCCTTCTTTGCAGGAGTCACTCAGCCAAGCCCAAGTTGGAAAGGCTACTACATTTTAAAAGAAAAATAAAAGGCAGACATCCTACCAGAGGGATTTGGGGAAAGTGTTAAACTAAGAGACGAAGGCTAAGTAAGCAAGGCCTAGTGGACGTGAAAGCAGCCAGCTTGGCTGGAGTGGAGGGACAAGGGGTGTCATGGCCACAGGTGGCCAGAGTGGGAGGCTGGGGCCTGGTAGTCATGTCAAGGAGTTTATGTTTTATCCTAAGAACAATTAGAGCAAAAAAGAAAAAAAAAAAAAAACACAGGCAGATAAGGTTGGTCTCTGTAGAACAGTTAGCAAGCAATTTAATATCCAAAAACATACTAAACAATGTGGTAGACAATATTGGTCTGGGAAGTCCTGGAGAGCTTCGTGCAGGCAATGGGCCACCTGGGCAGGCAGTATAATGTGAACAGATTGTGATGGGTCACCTGTCCAGGGCTCAGAGGTTCCAAAACTCCTGTTCTATCCTCACTTTGTAGTCAACTCAACTTGCTCTCAAAGATTCCTGCTGGCAAAGGTTAAGTTTCCCATCTCTAGCACAGAAAACAGGCCTCAGGAATTAATGCTGCCTTCTGGGCTGCCGACTTCCCCATTTACACCACCCACCTGTCTATTCCAGCCTGCCAGCCCTCACCCTGTCTGTCCTGGGCCATCTCTCCGCTCTCCTTCAGGAGAAGGTTTTATGACCTGCCTCCTGACTTCCAGGGCTCTGATGATGGAGTGCCTACCTTGTTCCTGGACACATTGTACAACCACTGACCAGCTTTTTGAGCTTGACAAGTCACTTACTCCCTCCAGACTGAGAGTCTCCATATGCAACATCGAGATAATAAGACTGGTCTTGTCCTTACTCACAGGACTGTGTTGAGTACTATGTTGGGTGACCTGTGCTGAACCCCCTTATAGATCATGGAGCTCAGTAACAACAGGCAATACAGTCATCCTCAGTATCCACGGGGCATTGGTTTGGGGACCCTGCAGATAGCAAAATCCATGAAGGCTCAAGTCCCTTATAGAACATTTGTAGTATTTTCATGTAATCCAGAGCACATCCTCCATGTACTTTATTATTATTATTTTTTGAGACAGAGTCTCACTATCTGGCCCTTGGTAGAGTGCCAAGGCATCATAGCTCACAGCAACCTCAAACTTTTGGGCTTAAGCAATTCTCTTGCCTCAGCCTCCCAAGTAGTTGGGACTACAAGTACCCACCACAATGTCTAGCTATTTTTCAGTTGTATTTGTCATTGTTGTTTAGCAGGCCTGGGCCAAGCTCAAACCAGCCAGCTTCGCTGTATATAGCCAGTGCCCTACTCGCTGAGCTACAGGTGCCAAACCCTGCCATGTACTTTAAATCATCTCTAGGGCAGTGCCTATGGCACTGGCCCCATATACCTGGGGTGGCGGGTTCAAGCCCAGCCCCAGCCGAAACTGCAAAAAATAAATAAATAAATCATCTCTAGATTATTTAGACTACCTAAAATAATATAAATGCTATGTAAACCATTGGTATGTCATATTGTTTTTAAATTTGTGTGGGGTTTCTTGGATTTATTTTTTTCAAATATTCTTGATCCGAATTATTTGAATCTGTAGATTTGGAATCCAAGATGCCAAATCCAAAGATGTGGAGGGCAAACTATACTAAGAATATAACTTTGGCCTGGACAGACTGGCCCTGTAAACTGTTGCAAGCACAATGGAGCACGTACCTTTAACCTGTCAACTCAGCAGCTGTAAGAGGTAGGCATGATTGTGTTGATGGAGACAATAAATGTGTTGGTGGAGATAACAACCCATCTAACCATAAGCGAACAACAGCTGTTGCCATCCCACCAGGTCCATTCCCAATGCATCTCACTCTCTCATAGATTAAACACCATCTTATAGTACATCAAGAGTGTGGGACTGCTTTTTGAAAAATGGATTATTTTTCCCCATTTATCACTAAGTGAAATCAAATATACTCCCCCTTTCGTTTTAGAGCAAGTAGTTCTGGCTTTGCAAATCTTCCTGCCGGGTCTGTAATTTGTGCAGGTCACCTGGACTGCTCGCAGCTGAGCTACCAGCCCCTTGCCGTTGGGCAGAAAGGATACCTTTGAAATGGAAAAACTTGGCTCTCTACTCCTAAGTGTGACAGCCACATGGGTGCATGGATAGCTGTCCCAAAGAGGGTGGTTGATAAGCCTGTCAATTTCTCTAAACCTCTCAGAGCCTGAGAAATCATTCAACTTTCATAGCCATTTCAATGATGCTAGCTCAAATAAAACACACTTCCCCCAGATTTTTTTCTGTAATGAGAATGGGAAAGTAAATCTTCTTCAAATCCTTTTGATTTTCAAACAAATCCTGTTGCATAAAGGCTTGCCCAGCCAGCCTTGGCTAAGTGAATTTTCATTTCTCAGTGTTACTCATTATTATCAATTGTCATTGATAACTCACATTTATTGAGTGATTGCTACATTCTGAGCACTATGTCAAGAATTTGCATTTGTATCTCATTTAATCTTCCTAATAACCCTATGAGGCATGTATCATTATCTCCATTTTACAGTTAAGGGCACTGGGGCTCAGGGAAGTTGTTACCCCCATCCATGCAAACAGTGGCAGAGCTAGGACTTAAACTTAGGTCACCCCTATTAACTTCCTAGGGCTGCCGTCACAAATTATTACCAGTGTGGCTTTAAACAACAGAAATTTATTCCCTGACTGTTCTGAAAGCTAAAAGTATAAAATCAATATGTTGGTGTGGAGGGTTCTTTATGGAAGACCTGTTCCATTGTGGCAATGCTGGCATTCATTGGCATGTTAGACACGTCATTCCAGTCTCTGTCTCCATTTTCTTTCTTGTTTTTTGTTTTTTTTGAGACAGAGTCTCACTTTATCGCCCCAGTAGAGTGCCGTGGCGTCACAACTCCCAGGCTCAGGCGATTCTCTTGCCCCAGCCTCCCAAACAGCTGGGACTACAGGCGCCTGCCACAACACCCAGCTATTTTTAGAGACGAGGTCTGGAACCTGTGAGCTCAGGCAATCCACCTGCCTTGGCCTCCCACTGCTGGGATTACAGGTGTGAGCCACCACACCCAGCCTTCTGTCTCTATTTTCATGAGTCATCCTCCTCTCTCTGTGTCTCTCCTTATAAGAATGCCAGGCTTTGAATTAAGCACCCACTCTAATCCAGTATGACCTCGTTTATTTTTATTATGGTAAAATACATATAAAGCATTTACCATTTTGACCCTTTTAAGTGTATACCTCAGTGGCACTGACTATATTCACAGTGCTATGCAACTATCACCCTTTTCTAAAGGTTTCTAAAACCCTTTCATTGCCCCAAACAGAATCTCTGTACCCATTGATCAGTAACACGCTATCGCCTTCTTTCTCCAGCCCCTGTAACCTCTATTCTACTTTCTTTCTCTATGAGTCTGACCATTCTAGGCACCTTATAAGACGGGAATTGTGTACTACATACCCTTTTGTGTCTGGCTTATTTCGCTTAGCATGTTCTTGAGGCTCATCCATGTTACAGCATTATAAGAATCACATTCTGCACCTAGAAATCTTGTTCATCCATCCATCCGTTGATGGACACTTAGGTTGCTTCCATCTCTTGCCTATTGAGAATATGCTGTTATGAACATGTGCAAATATCTGTTTTTAATTCTTGGGGTATACACCTAAAAATGGCATTGATGGATCGTATAGTTCTGCATTTACATAGCAATTCTACATTTAACTTTTTAAGAACCTCCATACTGTTTTCATAGCAGCTGGACCATCTCACATTCCCATCAACAGCCAGACCATCTCACATTCCCATCAACAGCCCACAAGGGTCTCCGTTTCTCTACATCCTTGCCAACACTTGTTTTCTGGGGGGTTTTTATTATTATTAATATAATCTCATATAATTTGACTGAGTACATGTACAAAGACCCTACTTCCAAATAAGGTCAAACTGGGTTCTAAGGTTCTAAGAAGAACATAAATTTTGGTAGGATATTATTCAACCCAATACATTCTCTGATCCCAGAGCCCATGTTCATGACCTCTACCAATACTAACTCAATAACATAGTCAATCCTCACAACCTTCTAACAAACTAGATGTTTTGATTCCCATTTTACAGATGAATAAATCTTTAATTACCTCTGTGAATAGAGAGATAATTTGTCCATGATCATACATACAACTCATCTGGCTTCAAAAGCTGTTCTCTTTTTGTTTGAATTTTTTTCTTTTTAAGATAGGGTCTTGCTCTATTGACTAGGCTAGAGTGCAGAAGCATTATCATAGCTCACTGAAACCTCAAGCGCCTAGCTTCAAACAATCCTCCTGTCTCAGTCTCCCGAAGTGCTGGGATTACAGGCATAAGCCACTGAACCCAGCCTATCATCTATTTTTTTTCTTTTTTGAGACAGAATCTCATTCTGTGCCCTGGGTAGAGTGCCCTGGCATCATAGTTCACAGCAACCTCCAACTCTTGGGCTCAAACGATACCCTTACCTCAGCCTCCCGAGTAGCTGGGACTATAGGTGCCTACTACAATGACTGGCTAGTTTTCCTATTTTTAGTAGAGACAGGGTCTTGCTTTTACTCATGCTAGTCTCCAACTCCTGAGCTCAAGCAATCTATCTGCCTTGGCTTCCCAGATGCTAGGATTATAGGCATGAGCCATTGCGCCTGGCCTATTTTTCTATTGATATTTCCATTTTCTGGAGATTACCCAGCTATGGCTAGCACAGTAGATCAATATACTCTACTAAGAGCATCAGGAACTCTCAATTGTGGTTTTGATCTCATAATTTATTTTTCTCTCTAAAGAGTGGCTTCCTTTAAGCTACTTGAGAATACACTCCCAGGACAGAGGTGGGCTTTCAGAGAACGATGTAAGTAGTTGAGTAAGAACATAGGTTCCAGAGATAAATGCAGTCATTGCTCTTCAGAAAAGCACAGGAACACAGTCACATTGTCCCTGAAAAAGGGATTAAATGTAAGGTCACTGTTAGAATACCTAGTATTGCTATGAGATCTGAAAATGTAAAAAATTTGGCTTACATATTTCCAAGTTCTCTGAGTTTAAGTTAAAGATAACTTCCAGGTAGACAAAGTAAATCCAAGAAATGGGGCTAGGCACTGAAATGAAAAATTTAAAAACTGATAAACATTTATTAAGCATTTATTATGAGGCCAGCACTAAAAATACTGAGACAAGTAAAACGGAATTGCTGACCTGAAGTTATTTAGTAAATTAGAATAGAACGTGATGAAAATTACAATAGAAATATGGCCAAGGCACAGAATAACCTCATCCAGAAAGGGAGGCCTGTGCAGTTCCAAGGTGGGGGGAGGCCTGCACATTCCAAGGTGGGGGGAGGGTAATAATTCTGAACTAAATAATGAAGCATAAATAGAAGCTCACCAGTTAGGTAAAGAAGGATCTAATAAGAATGGGAATTGTATGTGCTATTTAGGGGGCCCTGAGGCTGGACTGCAAGAATAAAAGGGATTGGGAAGATGAGAAAAGAATCATACTAACAATTTAGGGCTTGATTCTTTTAGGTGAAAAAGAATTAATAGCCTCGGTGCCTATAGCTCAGCAGAGAGAGCACTGGCCACATACACTGAGGCTGGCAGGTTCAAACCCAGCCAAGGTCTGCCAAACAACAACGACAACTGCAACCAAAAAATAGCCGGGCGTTGTGGCAGGCGCCTATAGTCCCAGCTGCTTGGAAGGCTAAGGCAAGGGAATCGCTTAAGCTCAAGAGTTTGAGGTTGCTGTGAGCTATGACACTACAGCACTCAACTTAGGGTGACATAGTGAGACTCTGTCTCAAAAGAATAAAAAAGAAAGAAAGAAAGAAAAGAAAAAGAATTAATAAAGGGTTTTAAGCAATATGACCAAAATTGCTTTAGTTTACAAAGCAGCCCCATGCCAAGGCTAGAAATAGAACTCATTTACAGTTCTGTCTAGTAATTCTTCATTCTCCTATGTGTGATGATGGCTCTGTTGTTACTAGTATAATTGAAGGTTTCTCTATACATACATACCCATAGTATCTTTATTATTTATGAACTAAGGGCTTTGGGACTTGCCTCAACTCTGCTAACACATTTGGTTAATTCTTGGTACTATATAAAGGTGAAGTAAATTATGGGATTTATCAGAGTTTAAGCTATATATTAGAGAGCTAAAGGCAGGAGTTTGAGACCAGCCTGAGCAACATAGTGAGACCTTGTCTTTACGAAATATAGAAAAGTTAATAGTTCTAGCTACTCAAGAAGCTGAGGCACGAGGATGGCTTAAGCCCAGGAGTTCAAGGCTTCAGTGAGCTAGAATGGGATCGTACCACTGCAGCCCAGTCTGGCTAGCAGAGCAAGACTCTGTATCTAAAAAGAAAAAAAGGCCAGGTGCGGTGGCTCATGACTGTAATCCTACCACTCTGGGAGGCCAAGGCAAATGGATCGCCTGAGTTCACAAGTTCGAGACCAGCCTGAGGTAAAGCAAGACCCCCATCTCTAAAAACAGCTGGGTGTTGTGGCAGATGCCTGTAGTTCCAGCTACTTGGGAAGCTGAGGCAAGAGGATTGCTTGAGCCAAAGAGTTTGAAGTTGCCATGAGCTGCGACACCATAGCGCTCTACCAAGGGCAACAAAGTGAGACTCTGTCTCAAAAAAAAAAAAAAAAAAAACAAAGAAGAAGTAGAGAGATAGTGCAAAAGGAAAAGTTTAACTGCTTCACAAAACTGAACAGCTGAAACTACAGAAAAACACTTGAAATATTTTTGGTCATAGTGACATGTGAATGAGGCTACAAATTAGCCTCTGAACTAAATGTTCCTGGCAAATGATTTGATTGTGATATGATTATTCAACATTTTGTTGAGTAGAAACCAAATACCTGAAATTTCTCAGACTTCAGCAAAGATCTGAGAAGTGACCGTAGACCTAGAAGAAAGGAAAAGGGGAGGTGGGCATTTAGGGGGCAGTGGGAAGATCATATCTGGTTTCAGAGTGACAAAGTGAGCGATTTCTTAGAACACAAGTTCTCTATAGGAGAAAAGAGGAAAATTTAATCTGGCTGTTTTGCCAGAATGGCTGGATCAACATTTGAATCATGGCCAAACTGATTCACAATGACATGAGATGAAGTCCCTCAGCTCGTTGGTATAACTTTCCTAAAACCAATAGGACAGTCCAAAATCCTAAGGTTCCAGGGCCTGTACATAAACATGTCCCCCCAAATTTGCCCCAAACAAAGCAAGAGCAATCCTAGCAGTGAGTTACTTTTGGAATCCTTTCCCAAAGACCCCCAAGTCTTTTGATCTCATCTGGTGATCTCCAGACTGTGAGAAGTAACATGTGCCACTGAACTCAGCACAGAACTGGGATGTGAACACAAATAGAACTGCAACCCTCTGAACAGGTCTGCATGGTCTTTGGGAAATCTCCCCAGTGAGCTCCTCAGTCTGCAAAAATAAGTAAATAGGTAAATCAACAGAAAACAAGAGTAGAACCTAGCCTGAGGAAGAATGAATTAATGATCATTAAGCATCTTAGAAGTGCAAAGTAATAAACTGCAGGATAACCAGTTCATTTTGTCTGTGGGGAGGACATCCTAGGGAGCTCAGCTTTGCCCTGTAGGATGACATAACCTTGCCTGAGATTGTCTGGTCATCCCAGGTCAGCACTGACCATATGAATACTGTATGGTTCATCTGTAGTCAGAAAAACCCCGATGATTCACAGGGGCTGGTGCCCTTCAGAGTTTGCCTGCCCTCACTCCCAAAGCAATCCCCACCGGTCCACAGGTACCCCACGTGGTCCAAAGTGCTCCTGCTATGTGACATCACTCCAGTTGAACGGCCCAGGAACAGAGGTACCATTATCCCCAGGAATCTGAACCTTAGACCAGTTAAGTAACGTGCTCAATATCAAGGAACTAGTTAAGGGCAGAGGCAGGAACTGAAGGAGGTCTGGCTTTGCTCAACTGCCTCTCTGTGACAATGACGACCCTTCATCCCTGCCCTCATTCCCGACGCTAATCCACGCAGGTCACCTCAAAACACCAGTGCGGCAAATGTTGTGTTATTTGAGCCCTTGGTGTGAACTCTCCTGCCAAAAAAAGCAAAAGAGAGGGAGAGTCAACAGCTTTTATTTCCACATTTCCTTCTGGCGTTTGTTGTTTGCTTGGAAATCTTTTGACCAGACTTCAGGGAGAGAGTAGGAGGGGAGATAACTATTTTGTGCTGTAGGATGTCATCCTTAATTTCTAATCCTGTGGGGAGTGTATTGAAAAAGGAAAAAATATATATTCTTGAAGTCAGTCTGAAATGTTAGCAAGTTATGGATGAGTTCACCTTATCAACTGGATAGAAAGAAGTAAGTCCTGGGCTAATTCGCAAAGTAGTGATAAAATTCTGAATGGGTCAGAAGTGTCCTTTGGGCTGCCCTTGGGGACTTCTGAAAGCTTCTTGCCTTTAGCACAGACAAAAGATTTGAACACGGAAGAGTAGATGCTTGCACCAGACTGTGGTTGGGATATCTTTGGGAGGGTGTGGCCCTCAGTGAGCTGCTGTGAGGGACCCCCTTTTTCCACCCTAGTGTGGAGTAGGGGCTAGAAGTTTGGAAGAGGCATCTACAGGAGCCAGAGGCGTATTAAAGCATCGATGTCAAGTATTTGTAAAGAAACAGAAAAGGTATCTGTGGGATTTACTTGGAAAATATAGCCATTTGTTGATTACCTGGGAATAATGTAAAGGGATTAGATGACCTAAAAACAGCTGGGCCAGGTGAGGGCAGATGGCAAAGGGGTTAACAGCCCTCGGGAGGACAATGAAAACCAGACTAAAGAACAGACAAAACCAAAAGTTGCAGGGAGGAGTTGGGGGAGGAACAGAAGGGCAAACTGAGTCCCAAATGGCATGGTTAAGATGCTGCACCTGCCATAGAGACAAAGAAGAAAAACACCAAGAAGACTTCATGGCAGACAGAGAAGGATTTCTGTAATGGGCAAGAGACAGCAATGGAAAGGCCCCCAGTTCTCGCCTACCCAGCTAATGATGGAAGGAGAACACGGAGTGCTGACTGTGCCACACACCTGGCTGGGGTTTTCCCTGGCCAGGGGGTTGGGCCTCCAGACAACCTTGCTATGTAGGCTTCCCTACATCCATTTGGCTGATAAGTAAACTGATATTTGCCTGAAACATAAGCATTGGCACATGGAGGAAATCAGTGTGAAAGAGAAAGAAGAGGACAGACATGTCCAATCTCCACGAAGGAGGCAGGGATATCCAGACACAGCACCTGAGGACAAAAGGACCACTTGTCAGGGACACGTCCAGACCCCAGCTGAGCAGCCCATAGGTGCTGGTCCCCCACAGGGGGTGGCTCTGGGCCATAGAAAGCTGTCATAAATTAATTCACCCTGAAATGAAGCTTCATTGTCCTACAGAAACAGTGGCATGTTCCCACCAGGAGCAAGAGAGGTTTATTGTCAAATGAGTACTGGACTCAATAAGACTCAGAAGAAGTGACACAGCAGGACAAGGCCAAGGAGAAAAAGGCAAAAGTAAAGGCTGTGTGTGTGTGTTTTAATTGGATAAAGTTTCCAGTGACCTTTTCTAAATTACTCCCAGAAGTTAGGAGAGGATGTAAGGCTCAGCCCAAAATGTGAACCCCAAAGTAGCAATGCTGTCACACCACTACATGGTACCATTTCAGAGGGATTCTCAGAGTGGGGGGTCCATAATGAAGCCCCAGCTATTAAACTTCTACCTGAAAGGGCTACTCTGTTCAAATTTCACCATCCAAAGCAAGTGACCAAGCTTGACATCAAGGGGGCAAAGGAAGTTTAATCTTTTCCCCAGAAAGGAGTGATAAATTGTTAAGAACAATTACACAGACTGTCCCCAGACAGAGGGAGTCAGGGAGAGCCAAATCATGATGCATCATACACACAGAGTCATGCATCCCTTAATAACAGAGATACACTCCGAGAAATGTATCATTAGCTGGTTTCCTTGTCATGTGACCACCACAGCCTGAGTTTACACAGACCTAGACACGACGGCTGGCTGCTCAACCAGGCTACATGATACAGCCTATTGCTCCTAACAAACCTGTATAGTTGTTACTGCATTGAATACTCAGGTGATTCTGACATGGTGGTATTTATGTATCTGAACGCAGAAAGGTAATTCGGCCATTGACCAAAATATCATTTATGCAGTGCATAAATGTATATACATACAATTTAATCATTTCTAGTATATACATACAATTTTAATCATTTCATTTTTTTTTTTTTGAGACAGAGCCTCAAGCTGTCCTCCTGGGTAGAGTGCCATGGCATCACAGCTCACGGCAACCTCCAACTCCTGGGCTCAAGCGAGTCTCCTGCCTCCACCTTCCAAGTAGCTGGGACTATAGGCGCCTGCCAAAACGCCCGGCTATTTTTTGGTTGTAGTTATCATTGTTGTTTGGCAGGCCGGGGCTGGATTTGAACCTGCCAGCTTAGGTGTATGTGGCTGGTGCCTTAGCCGCTTGAGCCACAGGTGCCAAGCCAATTTTAATCATTTCTAAATGTATATACATACAATTTTAATCATTTCTATTTATTTTGAACTTTTATTTTCAGATGAGTCATTTAAGATTGTTCTTCCTCATTTGTATAGTTGTGAGTAAAGAAAAGAAAAGAAAGAAAGAAAAAGACTTTCTTGAGGGTATCATGACACTCCACTCAGAAACTTCTGTACTTCTAAGAATGACAACACCCTCCTACGTGACCATGGTATGACGATCCCATCAGGAAGACGAACACACACTACTACACAGCCCACATTTAAATTTCCCCAATTGTCCCAAGAATGACCTTTACAGCTGGACCAGTGAGAGGACATTTCCAAACCTTTTTTCTTACAGTTTTCTACACACATTCAAATAAATGTTCCCTTGCCAATGAATTCATTTGATGAGAAAAAACAGATTCACACACCGGTAGAAATAGAGAAAAGGGAAACAAAAAAAATTTTAAAGAATAACTTATAATTTCCCTAGCTCTACATACTAATAAATCCATTTTTAGCAGATAGAGATCAGTGGTCCCACTATCTAACCATTTGTGTTCAGTTTCTCTAATTGGAACTCACCCAGTTACTAAGACATGGATAGGAAGTATCTTTAGAATTTCTTTGACTCTGAAATATGTAGTCTGTGATTCCTCAGAAGTATCAACTTATTTAGACAAGAGCTCCTTTAGGTTAAGCTCGGATCATGTTTCCATCACGTCTTCATCCCTGGTAATCATGACCGGCTGGCACTTAGTTGAAACTCAACAAACCACCATGCAAATGGGTGAACAAACGCGTCCCTGAGTGCTCATAGCAGGCTTCCTTCCTTGCCATCTCTGCTAGTTTGTAGATCTGACTTTTGAGTCTTGTTACAGCTTTGCCGCAATTATATGGAGGAGGCACAGAGGGCTAGAACTTGGAAAGCCAGCTCTGCCTTGGCAGAGGACTGGACATCACTAGAATCACAACAAATCTGAATCATTTCTCATTTCATGGTTTTGTTTGTTTTTGAGACAGGGTCTCACTCTATCTCCCTAGGCAGAGTGCAGTGGCATAATCATAGCTCACTGCAACTTTAAACTCCTGCTCACACAATCCTGACTCAGCCTCCCAAGTAGCTGGGACCACAGACACCCACTACACCTAACTAATTTTTCTGGGTTTTTCGCAGAGACAGGGTCTCACTATGTTTCTCAGGCTGGTTGTGGCAGGTTTTAACTGTAAATTAACCACATGATGGGGTGGGGAGGTGGTCAAGAGTAAGTGGGACTCTCTGTCCTGCAGGCTTCCGTCCCTTCCTTGAAATAGAAACATTGTATTAGGCTGCTGGTAGTGAAAGCTATGGCAGGCCATAACACTTCCTTTAAAGAAAAAGGGGGAGTGGATAGTTTACTTGGTTTCTTTTGGGGCTCAGGGGGATATTCTCACCCTAGAGCTTTCCCACCTAGGCAGAGAAAAAGTAAAATGCCTTCCCCTATGAAGTCTCCACAAACAACCTTCACCAGAGTCTGCCATTAGTAAAAGGTGACTTCTTACTGATTAAGGTAAGAGGAAGAAAGAGACAAAGAAGCTATTTGTCAAATGCACCTTCAGTTTGATATCAGTTTATCCTGTGAAGAATCACACCATGTCGATACCTACAAATAAATCAGAAATGCATGGGTCAAACATTGCAAAGCTACTAAAGATATACCACACCTGGGTGTGGCTGTGTATAAATAAAAAGAAACATATTATTTGGTCTAAACAAATAGACTCTTCCAGAATGCTGTGGGCTGATAACTGAAGTTCATTGCAGACATATAGACAGATATGGGGGTTTTATTCTCTCTTTTACATTTATTTTCAATTATAGTAACATCTAAATGCATGAACTCTGCAAAAATAAACCACAACAAAAGAAAACAACCTTTCAAACTACTCAGGTTTAAAAGACCTCTTCAGTTTGCCCATGTACATATGATCCCCCTGCCTTTCCCGACTACTATGGATTTCCCTGGTTCTTTCTCATTTATACACACATAGACAAGGGAGTAACACCAACTATCAGAGAGAGGAACAGGACCACGCTGTGTGTGCTATTTTGCCCCTCCCTTTATTCTCTATTTTTTAAAAGATTTTTTATTAAATCATAGCTGTGTACATTAATGCAATCACAAGGTACAGTGTGTTTTCATATACATTTTGAAATATTCTCATCAAACTGGTTAACTGTAGCCTTCATGTCATTTTCTTAGTTATTGAGTTAAGACATTCATACTCTGCTTTTAGAAAGATTCACTTGTAGACTTGTAGGATAAACCATAGAGGTGAATACATCTTAGAGATGTATCTTAGCGATCTCTCTTCATTCAAGGAGCTTAAGAGGTGGTCTGGTCCAATGGTTGGGAGCTGGGCCCCCCAGGACCTTGAGATTCTGTAGAGAGGCCCTGGTGCGCTGCCCCAGACACCAGGCCTCTGCTACAGACACCAGACACCAGCCCCAGTCATGAGACCTCCAATTTGGTCTTCTTTTCTCTGTTGACCTTCCAAATAAATTCTAATTTAACTTGAAAAAATAATTTTGTTGCTTACAGAATAAGAATAGGAAGAACTGATCTAGTTCAAGTCCTTTATCTTTGCCTTCTGCTAACCTATAAATATTCCTGAGAAGAGTAGGATATGTAGACTTGGGTTTCATTGGCATTTTTCCCCAAAAGCAATTTTAGGTCAAGGGTAAAGAACAACATGCAGTTGTTTCCATTTGCCCAATATGCTTAGTCTTGGGAAGGCTGAAGATGAAACGTGTTAGGAATTTAGCTGAGCACTACGGCAGGTGCCTATAGTCTCAGCTACTCAGGAGACTGAGGCAAGAGAATCACTTGAGTCTAAGAGTCTGATATTACTGTGTGCTATGATGCCATAACACTCTACCAAGAGTGACAAAATGAGACTCTGTCTCCAAAAAAAAAGTGGTTAAAGAGGGTAAATTTTATATTATGTGTTTTTTAACATAATTTTCAGTATGTGTATAGATATATAAATGCACATATCTGTATAAATTATATATAGCTGTGTGTCTATATTTATGTTCTATGATTCTACCATGATTCCTTTTTAATACCATTATAACTAACAATTTAAATGAATATTACTAGAGGTTTAATGTTTAATTTTTTAACTTAAGAAATTAGAATTTTACCCCAGAAGTGTATTAATGTACATAGTTACCATTCAATAAAAAAAAAAAAAAGGAAATTAGAATTTTACTAAATAATAACATTTAGGTCTATTGATATGTATTCAAAATATTTAACTATTTAATGTGAACACAGTCAATTCTTTCTTTTTGTTTTTAAAGGCTAGAAGCAGTGAGAATGGAGAAAAAAACAAAAGAATCTAACCAGTTGTGACCAATTACTTGTGATACACGGTCAGTTCTTATAGTAGTTGATAAAAAAGTGATAGACTATACATTTTGGTCATGTTGTCATAATATTATCTAACACTCTTTGAAAGCCTGTTGCAGGTACTACTCATATTTTTATCTCATTTAATTCTCATTTACACCAACTCTACAAGACAGGTGTACAATAAGCCCTGAGAGTTGGAATAATTCGCCCAAGAGCACACAGCTGACAGATCCAGGATTGGAACCCAAGCAGACTAACACCAGCATCTACTCTTAACCTCCACACTGTGCTGCCTTCTGTCATAACTTCTGTCTTGGTTTTCTCTGTACTATCAGAGTGGATAGTGGTGTGAGCCTGAGACACCACATTTAGAGTTACCCATCAACTGGCCCTCCATGGGAGCAGGGTTCTGCCTGCCACGCCCGTCCCCCAGACAAGGGGAATTGGGAGAATGGTGTGGTCAAGTTACTATTTTCATCCTATGATGTCATAATCCCTTTTCTTTTTTTTTTTTTAAAGACCAGATAGTGAGCTTCAAGTCAGTTAATAAACCTGCCGGCCTGCTGCCTTCTTCCTTTCTCCTGGGCGTTCCCAGTGGGATTGCCTATGGGATGCATTGAACTCCACTTTGGACCCCAAAGAAAGCACACCCACTCAAAAAAGACAAAAATATGGCCCCTGCTACTGCAGAGAGAGAAGGGGGGGAAAAGTGCGTGAACAAGCAAATTGTCTTATTGGATTTGAACACTCCATCTTATCCATATGTAGCTATGTCTTTTATATAAGAGAATGGGTTCTGTTAAAAGTGAGGTTCTGGGCTCAGAGCCTGTAGCACAGTGGTTATGGCGCCAGCCACATACACCAAGGGTGGTGGGTTCAAACCCAGCCTCACCAACTAAACAACAGCTGAACAACTGCAACAACAACAACAAAAAAAAAAAATAGCTAAGTGTCGTGGCGATTGCCTGTGGTCCCAGCTGCTTGGGAGGCTGAGGCAAGAGAATTACGTAGTCCCAAAAGTTTGAGGTTGCTGTAAGCTATGATACCACAGCACTCTACCAAGGGTGACATAGTGAGACTCTGTCTCAAAAAAAAATGAGGTTCTGCAATACCATTCCTATTGGTGTAATTCTGTGAAAAAGTTCCAGGACTAAGTTCCTGCATACTTCCCTGTGAAAGTGGCAGTGTATCTACATATGTATATACATGTGAAAGTACACAGTGACATCCATAAACATGGAAGTGGAATCCACATGCTATGTTGAGAATTGCTAAGTACAGCACTTAGAGCCTGAATTTTAGAGCCAGACTGCCTTTCACCATTTGCTAACGAGGGGGCGACTGGGCAAAGTAATAATGAGCGTGCTGCACACAGACACAGCCCTAAACCAAGCAGTCCCTTCCTGACTGAGAACAGGATGATGATGATGATGATACAGCACAGATCCACAACCAGGATTAGGTTCTTCCATCTGTTCTGAATGTCTTGCCCAAAGAAGCATTGACCTTTTTCTAACTACCTTCCAAGATCTTTACCCAAGAGAACCTGACAGTTCTCTTCTCCCTACGAGGAGCTCGACCAATCTGCTCCTGTCCCTGTCTTGTGGCAGATGTCTTGCCTCAACCCCTCCCCTGGCCGTGGGCTCCATGCAAACTGATAGGAAAACCATCCCAGGGATCCCGCAGACAGCCTGTTTACCAAGCAACACCGCTCAGCCCCCAGCAAGGAGCCCTTTGAGGAATGGGAAACTGTTGGGAAGGTGGATAGAATGAGACTGATTTCCCTTTTTTTTTTTTTCAGATAAATGGAGTCCAGTTTGCCTGCGCTATAATCCAGGCATAACATTTATATGAGAACATAAAATACTACACAGCTGTAAGTAAAACAATATGTGTGTTCCTGAATAATAGTGATACCACTTGCCAGTAAGACTATATTTTGACCAAATAAAAGATGACCTAAATTTGACTCAGTGGGATGGGATTTACTACAAGATTGCTTCTTGAAAATAAAAGGATACAGAGAGGGCAGGTTTCATGAGGGTAGAAGGAAAAAGGCCAGAAGAACAACAGAAAAACAGGACAGAAAGTTATATGCCAATCACTGCGTTTGAAAGCTCACTTTGTACAAAGAATAAAGAGCGTCTAATTTGAGATGGTCAGTGCATCCCTCCCAAATAAAACGTTATTTTATATCAGACATCCATACTGTAAGGTCCCACATGTGGTAACATCAAACTCTCCAGCCTATCATAATTTTTTATGGATTCCTTCATTCCTTCTTTCATTCATACGTATGATCATTTGACAAACGCTCTGCAGACTTAACACGTAACAGACTCTCTGGTAGGACAGGAAACAGGCTCTGCCCTGAGCGAGTTTATGGTCCTGTAGGAAGGGCACCAAGTAAACAGGCCATCCCAATGCAGTGTGATAACACCGTGGTGGGAATAATCTCAACACCAGTGCTTAAGTACCACCGCAGAGACAGCACGAGAGACCCTACGGGTATGTACACACAAGAGGACACTGTGTGAAGCAGAGGGACCAACACTAAAGATGCTGCAGCTGCATTCTAAAACAAAAGGAATAAAAAATCAGAGAAACCAAAAAAGGGCAAAGCAGCAGGTCCACATCATGGGCAGTAACAGGGCACACGCCCATTTGTATAGGTCTGCCACACGAGTATTATGAACAATACCC
>CAUYQV010064623.1:0-28641 GCA_963574575.1 Galagoides demidoff
CAAGCGAGTTTCCTGTCTCCACCTCCCAAGTAGCTGGGACCACAGGCGCCCACCACAACGCCCGGCCATTTTTTGGTTGCAGCCATCATTGTTGTTTGGTGGGCCCGGGCTGGGGATTCGAACCTGCCACCTTAGGTGTACATGGCTGGCGCCTTAGCCGATTGAGTCACAGGCACCGAGCCAGGTCCCATTTATTTATTTTTGGTATTGCTGCAATTGCCAAGGGGGGCTTTCTTCTTCATAAAATCTTTTCTTTTTCTTTTTTTTTTTTTTTTGAGACAGAGCCTCAAGCTGTCCCCCAGGTAGAGTGCCGTGGCATCACAGCTCACAGCAACCTCCAACTCCTGAGCTCAAGTGAGTCTCCTGCCTCAGCCTCCCAAGTAGCTGGGACCACAGGTGCCCGCCACAACGCCTGGCTATTTTCTTGGTTGCAGCTGTCATTGTTGTTTGGTGGGCCGGGGCTGGATTTGAACCCGCCACCTTAGGTGTATGTGGCTGGTGCCTTAGGCACTTGAGCCACAGGTGCTGAGCCATAAAATCTTTTCTTATGGCTTATTGCCTGTAGCTCAGTGGCAAGGGTGCCAGCCACATACCCTGGGGCTGTTGGGTTCAAACCTGGCCAGGGCCTGCCAAACAACAATGACAACCACCACCACCACAAAAAAAAAAAAAAAAAAAAAAACCGGGCATTGTGGTGGGCACCTGTAGTCCCAGCTACTTGGGAAGCTGAGGCAAGAGAATCTCTTAAGCACAAGAGCTTGAGGTTGCTGTGAACTGTGACACCACAGCACTCTACCAAGGATGACATAGTGAGAGTCTTTCTCAAAAAAAAAAAAAAAAAACCTTTCCTAGGCCAATTTGGCAAGAGTTTTCCCCACACTTTCTTCTCAAATTTTTATCATTTTATGTCTTAAATTTAAATCTCTTATCTAGTAAGAGTAAATTTTTGTAAGTGGTGAGAGAGGCAGGCCCAGTTTCGGTCTTTTACATGTGGCTAACCAGCACCATTTATTTATTTGTTTATTTATTTATTTTTTAGAAACAGAGTCTCACTTTATCACCCTCGGTAGAATGCTGTTGTGTCACAGCTCACAGCAACCTCCAACTTGATTCTCTTGCCTCAGCCTCCTGAGTAGCTGGGACTACAGGCACCCACCACAACGCCTGGCTATTTTTTGTTGCAGTTTGGCTGGGGCCAGGTTTTACCTGTCACCCTTGGTATATGGGGCTGGAGCCCTACCCATTGAGCCACAGGTGCTGCCTCAGCACCATTTATTAAACAGAGATTATTTTCCTAAGTGTATGCTTTTGTTTGGTTTATCAAAGATCAGATGGCAATATGTGGCTTATTTCATCTCTAGATTCTCTATCCCATTCCATAGGTCTGTATCTCTATTTTGCTGCCAGTACTATGAATCATCATCAACTAGTAGTACAACCTGAAGTCTGGTAATGTGATGCCCCTAAATTTATTTCATTTTTAGAATTGCATTGGTTATTTGGGTTTTTTTCCAATTCAGTATGAAATGCAGTATTATTTTTTCAGGTACTTCGAAGTATGACATTGGTGCCTTGATATGGAGTGCACTAAATTGTAGATTGCTTTGGGTAGTATGGACATTTTAACAATGTTAATTCTTCACAGCCATGAGCATGGTTATAAGTGGCCAAAAGATTTGAACAGAAACTTTTCTGAATAAGACAGATGAATGGCCAACAAACACATGAAAAAATGCTCATTGTCCCTAATCATCAGAGAAATGCAAATCAAAACCACCCGGAGGTATTACCTAACACCAGTGAGAATAGCCCACATCACAAAGTCCCAAAGCTGCAGATGCTGGCACAAAGCTGCAGATGCTGGCATGGATGTGGAAAGAAGAGAACACTTTTACACTGTCGATGGGACTGCAAAATAATACAACCTCTGTGGAAAGAAGTATGGAGAATCCTCTAAGACCTAAAAGCAAGCCTTGTGTTTGATCCAACAATCCCATTACTAGGTATCTACCCAGAAGAAAATAATCATTTCACAATAAGGACATTTGCACTAGAATGTTTATTAGAGCTCAATACATGTGCCCATCAACACATGGATGGATTAACAACCTGTGGTATATGTATACCATAAACTCATCCATAAAAAGATGGAGACTAAACATCTTTTGTAGATAAGTGGAAGAGAAACACATTCTTCTTAGTAAAGTATCACAGGAATGGAAAAGCGAGTATCCAGTGTACTCGATATTAATATAAAACCAATAGATAAACAACTACATGCTTACATGAGAGAAAAACACAATTGAATTCAAATGGGAACAAAAGGGAGGGGGAAAAGGGATTAGTAAGCTCTCACCTAAGGCGCACAATGTAAGGGTATATGGCATACCCGCCCCCATAAGGACTCAACTACAAGTTGGACTTTACCCAAGAAACAGACACAACATATCCTAATCATTTGTATTCTCAAATTAATCCAAAATAAAAAAAAATTAATTTTTAAAAGTTTACACTTATTTATTTAAAAAAAATTTTTTTTTAATTTGAGACAGAGTCTCACTATGTTGCCCTTGGTAGGGTGCTGTGGCGTCACAGCTCACAGCAACCTCAAAATCTTGGGCTCAAGCAATTCTCTTGTGTCAGCCTCCCAAGGAGCTGGAGCTACAGATGCATGCCATAATGCCTAGCTATTTTTTGGTTGCCAGTTGTCATTGTTGTTTGGCAGGCTCGGGCCAGGCTCAAACCCACCAGCCTCAGTGTATGTGGCTGGAGCCCTACTCCCTGAGCTACAGGCACTGACCCCAAAAGTTGACAACTATCTAACCTAAGAAGATAATGAGAAATCAAGGCAAGAACTTCATTAATTAAATAAATTTATATGGTAGCCCTAAATTAGAAACAACCTAACCATTCAAAAATATAAATTGGCTTGGCACCCATAGCTTAGTGAGTAGGGCACTGGCCACATACACTGAAGCTGGGGGGTTTGAGCCTGGCCTGAGCCTGCCAAACAACAATGACAACTGGCAACAAAAAAGTAGCCAGTTTGAACCTGGCCTGGGGCTGCTAAAACAACAATGACAACTACCACAAAAAAGTAGCCAGGGGTTGTGGCAGGAGCCTGTAGACCCAGGTACTTGGGAAGCTAAGGCAAGAGAATTGCTTAAGCCTAAGAGTGTGAGGTTGCTGTGAAATGATGCCACAGCATTCTACCAAGGACAACATAGTGAGACTGTGTCTCAAAAAAAAGAGAGAGAGAGAGAGAAAGGCAAATTATCATTAAGTAAATTATTGTAAGGTCACGCAATTGAATATTTTGTAGCCATTAAAAAGGATGCATTAATAATAAAACATTATTTAAATATAGTATATAACAATATAAATACACCAATAATATAACCATAATTTAAAATAAAAATATTTAAGTCATGGTAAAGCACTAATATATTATTAAATAACATGTGGGCTAGGTGTGGTGGTGGCTCACACCTGTAATCCTAGCACTTTGGGAGGCATGGCAGGAGGATCACTTGAGACCAGGAGGTCAAGGCCAGACTGAGAAACATAGTGAGAACCTATCTCTACAAAAAAAAAAATTTTAATTAGATGGGCATGGTGGCACATGCCTATAATCCCAACTATTGGAGAGGCTGAGACAAGAGGATTGCTTTGAGCCCAGTTCGAGGCTCCACTGAGTTATGATCAGCCACTGTACTCCACTCCAGTTTGGGTGACAGAGAGACATCCTGTCTCAAAAAAAGAAAAGGAAAGAAGGAGCAAGGAAGGAGGGAAAGAGAAAGAAAGACAAGAAAAAGGAAATGTGTATTTCCTTTTGTGGCAAATGTAATCTGACCTTTATATGACCTAATTCTCTAACATAAATACAGGGGTATGTATACATATATTGGAATAAGCTGGGCAGACAGCACATTCACATGTCTTCGAAAAATGGAAGGAGAGGAAAATTTTAATTTCTAAATTTATATTGTTCTAGGTTTCCCAAATATATATTTTTTTACATTGGCAATTCAGGGATTCTCTTGTTTAAAAAATCCCTATTCTCCCTTCAAAAATAAATCATTCTCCATATCACTCATGGTTGTACATATTAAAGAGTTACATGTGGAGATCCTATCAATATACCACAAAAGCATAGATCTAAAGTACTACAAAAACAAAAAGTAGTTTTACATACCTGCAGTTATGTAAATCAGTTAAGTAATGGGTTACATGCGGAAATCATATCAATTATAGTACAAAAAAAGATACGACATACACACAAAAAATAGCCTTAAACATCTACAGTTGACTAAATCCACCTCATATTTATTGAATACCTACATATATATTTGTAAGTCAGTTACTTTCACCCATAATTTCATTTAATTGTTACAAAAAACTCTGAATAAGCTATTGTCATCCCATTTTTTTAACACAAATAAGGCAAGAATTGTATTCAGAAAAGGTTGACAAATTCATTTTATAATGACAAGGGGTATAGTCCATAATGAAAATCAAATAATTATAAAATTTTCTTCTTTAAATAGCATTAATATAAAATGGATTAAGCCACAATTATAAAAAGTACAATGTAAAAATATTAGCAATAGTGAAATCTAACTTACTGGCTCAGTGCCTGTGGCTCAAGTGGCTAAGGTGCCAGCCACATACACCTAAGGTGGCAGGTTCGAATCCAGCCCAGGTCTGCCAAAACAACAATGACGGCTGCAACCAAAACATAGCCGGGTGTTGTGGCCGGTGCCTGTGGTCCCAGCTACTTGGGAAGCTGAGGCAGGAGACTCACTTGAGCCCAGGAGTTGGAGGTTGCTGTGAGCTGTGATGCTACAGCACTCTACCCAGGGTGACAGCTTGAGGCTCTGTCTCAAAAAAAAAAAAAAAGAAATCTAACTTATTTCTCTCAATTCATAAAAGTTCAAGTGAATAAACATTCCTTTCTTCCTACATCCCTATCAGCATCTATTGTCTTTGGTCTACTTAAAAAAAGCCATTTTGACAGGAGTAAGGTGACATCTCCTTGTTGTTTTAATTTGCATTTCCCTGATGATTAGTAACGTTGAACATTTTGTCATATGTTTCTTGGTCTATCTTTTTTTGAAAACCTTCTATTCATGTCTTTGCCCACATTTTCATGGAGGTGTTTGTTGTTTTCCTTGCTGATTTGTTTGAGTACCTTGTAGATTCTGGAGATCTGCCTTGGCTCTTTACTGGATGCATAGCTTGTGAATATTTTCTCCCATAGTGTAGGTTGTCTCCCATTTGCTATGTTGATTATTTGCTTTGTTGTGCAAAAATTTGTGGGGGGTTTTTTAGTTTTTATTTTAAATTTATTTTATTTTATTTTTATTGTTTGGGACTCATTCAAAGAATTAGGCTACACTGTTTGTAGTTATTAGATAAAGTCCCTCCTGTAATTGTGTCCCACCCCCAAGAGGTGTGCCATACACTGGGACCCCTCTATCCCTCTCCCTCCCCCCCCCACTCTCTCATTCTGCTACCCCACTTCTATCTACTGACTTCATATACGAATTGAGTACATTGGCTTGGTGCCTGTGGCTCAAGCGGCTAAGGCGCCAGCCCCACATACACCTCAGCTGGTGGGTTCAAATCCAGCCCAGGCCTACCATAGAACAATGACAGCTGCAACCAAAAAATAGCCAAGTGTTGTGGTGGGCACCTGTAGTCCCAGCTACTTGGGAGGCAGAGGCAAGAGAATCACTTGAGCCCAGGAGTTGGAGGTTGCTGTGAGCTGTGAAGCCACAGCACTCTACCCAGGGCAACAGCTTGAGGCTCTGTCTCAAAAAAAAAAAAAAAAAAAAAAAAAGAATAGAGTACATTGGATTGTTATTTCTCCCTTCTTATGATGCTTTACTAAGAAGAATGTGTTCCACCTCCATCCAGGGTAGTACAAAAGATGTAAAGTCTCCATCTTCTTTAATGACTGAATAGTATTCCATGGTATACATATACCACAGCTTGTTAATCCATTCCTAGGTTAGTGGGCATTTAGGTGGTTTCCACACTTTTTTTTTTCCTGCAGTTTTTTTGGCCAGGGCCGGGTTTGAACCTGCCACCTCCAGTAAATGGGGCTGGCGCCCTACTCCTTTGAGCCACAGGCACCACCCTGTTTCCACATTTTTGTGATTGCAAATTGAGCTGCAATAAACAATCTAGTGCAAATGTCCTTATGATAAGATGATTTTTTTCTTCTGGGTAGATGCCCAGTAATGGGATTGCAGGATCAAATGGGATGTGATCCCATTTTTTTAAATTAAGAAACCGAGTCTCACTGAAGGTTACCTACCTAGCCATAACAGCAGAGTTGAGTAAAGCCGTAGGTAAATTCAAAGCTAAGTCTGTTAGATTCATAAGTTCATAACATTTCACAACTACATGTGTGCTGCCTCTCGGGAAATTTACAAAGACACAACTGATCAATTAAATGATGAGTTAATTAAAAATAAATAGACTGGGAAGAAAATCAAGTGTTTGAGGAATAGCACATGATTAGTTTATTTGCAAAGCTTTATTTTGTCTTTTTAACCTGAATTATCCTGATAATTTGATTCATTTTCTATTCTTTTTTTTCTTCTTTTTTGGAAGTTTTTTCCCCTTGATTTATCTATTTTTTTATTGTTGGGGATTCGACAGGTTATATTGATTGCATTTGATAGATAAAGACCCTTTTATAATTGTGTCGTTTTTCTATTCTTAATTTAGATTTGAGTTTCTTCCTGTTCCACATCATTTAGAACTAACAGAAAGCTGTGTCTACACAATATCAACCACTCTGAAACCTTAAACTAGCTAAAGGAATGGATGTACCACTTTTCATGCAGGAGCCAGACTGTATGTGGCCTTTTCAGAATAATGACACTTTATCATTTGTCTTCCATGAGATTTCTGGGCTCAAATCACCATTGTCAAGATCAAAACAAGACATCTAAGAAAGTTCAATTAGGTAGGAATTTTATAAACAAAATATTAACACATCATGGTCCAAGTAGTTGACTGAGCTCAAAACTCTGTAGATGAGATGCTTTTTGGTTTGTTTGTTTGTTTAGACAGAGTCTCACTTTATCGCCCTCAGTAGAGTACTGTGGCATCACAGCTGACAGCAACCTCCAACTCCTGGGCTTAGGCGATTCTCTTGCCTCAGCCTCCTGAGTTGCTGGGACTACAGGCACCTGCCACAAGGCCCAGCTACTTTTTTGTTGCAGTTTGGCCGGGGCCAGGTTCAAACCTGCCACCCTTGGTATACCAGGCTGGTGCCCAACCCACTGAGCTACAGGATCCGCCCTGTAGATGAGATGTTTGACAAAGCTCTACTGCTGGTAAATTCATCTCACAAATTTTTGAAGAGATTTATTTGAAAAGCATTATAAGACTATATAATTACATACTGAAAATTTTAGGAGAAATAATATTGGAAATATAAGTAGTATTTTCATCCAGGGCTCACAAGGAACAAACATTTTGTCATTGAACTTTACTAGAAGGAGAGGTGACAATATTTGAAAATTGCTATGGACAGATTTGAAAATGATATTTTACTCTATCTTATGGTAGCATCATTTTCAGAATCATTTATATTCCTTTTGAGTTGTGGTGCTAGGTTTTATTCACTTGATATTGTTTTTGAACACTAGTTTTTTTCTTTGTTTGTTTGTTTGTTTTTGAGACAGAGTCTCAAGCTGTCCCCCTGGGTAGAGTACGGTAGCATCACAGCTCACAGCAACCTCCAACTCCTGGGCTCAAGCGAGTCTCCTGCCTCAGCCTCCCAAGAAGCTGGGACCACTGGTGCCCACCACAAAGCCCGGCTATTTTTTGGTTGCAGCCATCATTGTTGTTTGGCGGGCCCGAACTGGATTTGAACCCACCACCTTAGGTGTATGTGGCTGGTGCCCTAGCCACTTGAGCCACAGGCACTGAGCCTGAACACTAGTTTTAAAATGCTGTAAGTACATTTGCTACTTTTGTTCAAAATGTTTCTCCCCAAAAGGAAAGGAGATGGCTGGCTTGGATTCAGAACAGAGACAAGAAAAAAGAGACACGCGGGTATCCCTTCCCTATCCCACCCCATTTTCCCAAGATCCCGCCAACTCACCCTCTATACCCAGCCCAGATACTCACTTGTAATTTTATTTGTATTAATAATTTATACTATCAAGATGCTCTTTTCAAAGCTTCATTTAATTATGGACAAGGCTTATATCAGAAAGCCTTGCAGAAGAACCTTCACAGAAAATAATGAGTATTCTTTATTTTTCAAAATTAGATTAGCATGATACACATATTTGATTAATCCAATCATCCTCCCTGGTACAGGATGCAATTGTCTTTAAAAACTGATCTTTTTATATTGAAATTTTATGAAATGCTTTGGAAGCTTTTTTTTTCCCTTTTTCAATAGGAACTACCGTTGAAGTTGGTTTTCAACACATTTTGATAGCTCTTTTAATACCATGCCATTGAAAGGGTAGTGCTTCACCAATGATGTTTATTCAGCCTTCAAAGACATACTTGGTCACCTGATCAGTCACCTAGGAAACTTGTAATCATAACCGAACCAAATAAAATAATTAAAAGGAATTAATCTTCATTGAGTGTGAACTCTGTATTACAAAACCCTCTGGAAATAAAAACTTTTCACCTGTCCTTAAACCAAGAGGTCAAGTATTCATAGACCAATAAAGATTCTCCCCTTGCCATCAGTTAGAAAACACTCTTTGAAATCCAATTAACTCTTTCATGTAGACAGTCCTCATTTTCTATTTTATCAAATACTTAAATTTGCCATTCTGTACACCAATAAAAGTTAGGTTGTTTTGATCTGATAATTGTAAGATGTACAGTATGTATCTTAATTTGTAGGTTTTTAATGCTAAAGCTCAAGGCTGTTCAGATATACCAGAAGTGCTGGAAATGAGGTACAAAATGCTGGAATTCAAATTAACCAATAAATATATTTTAATATATATCAGCAGGACTCTAGAGGATTCCATTAATGTTGAAAAATAGAAAGGATTTAGGTTAATTTGGTAAGAAGGCAGGTCAGAACGTTTACAACAGTGGTATAGAATTGTATAGAGATGCAAAATTTTTCAAGAGAGCAGAATTTTTTCAAAAACGCTGACTCTAGCTGTCACAGCCCTGCCTTGGCTAAATCCAGTGGAGAGATAGGAGGACTTTCTAATTTGCTTTCCCTCTATTTTAATAATAGCTGTGCATAAGTAATTTATGAAAGGCCAACCAGGCAGTGGGCAACAGAAAATTAAACTCATTTTATCTGAAAGCAGGTGGATTTCTATATATCATTAGCATGCATAGAATTCTCACAATGTTATTTCTCATACTGATGGAATGTAACCAAATAATATATGAGTTTTTTGCTTATGCACGAGTGAAATTTTTAGATAAAAGTGCCAGCCCCAATGGCAATTTTCTGCAAAACGAAAACTAATTCTGCGAAGCTTCTTATTACTGGAAAGACTCATTTGGCTTGCATTAGAGACTGGCATAAGTGACTTTAGGATTTTACTAACAGATTAGATGAGATGTGCCACATACTGTAATATCATTAGAGAATGTAACAGCACTGGAACGCTCTGGGGCACTTATTAAGGGTGCCGGCACAAGTAAATTGTTTTCCTTTTTGACACAAGCCTTTAAATTTTTTTCTGGTTAGAATGTTTTATTTTTATGGGGTTTTTTTCGTGATATTTAAAACAACCTTTATTTTATAGTCCCTGAAATTGCACACAAATTATGTCTTGTGTGATTCAGCTCAGTGTTACTAAATGCATTATCTATGCCTTATTTCATGAATATCACCTAGGCAGAGGGTAGATATGTATTAAGAAAACAGCTTACACAATACTAAAGTCAGAATTCTTCTAACAGAATATTATCCTAACTTCCAGCAAAGACTAATCTTCATGGCTCTAAGGAATTTTTGCTATTAGTACCTATTGCTCGACGTTTTTGAGGGTTCAGAAGAGAGATGAGAAACTTCTAACATAATCTTAAAATTGGATCATTAAAAATGGTTATTATAATATGAATACTTCTATTGTTCTGTTTAACTACGATCCTAAAATTCATTCGAGTATATGAAATTTACAGTTCTTTTTATCCTGATGAATCTCCCCTTATCAAAAATTATGTATCAAGCAAAATATTTTTTTGCTAAGGTAGGCAAAAATACAGAGTGAAATGGAAATGCTTATCACTCCATAAAAGAAGCTGAGGGGGAAGCCGGAGTATGGGGGGATGATTTTATGCTCAATATTTTTCCTTTTCTGAGTTATTTTTTCCTGGTAGAAGTTTTTACCTCTTCCAAAGTGGAGAGAAGGTTGAGGGGGTTTGCTCCTTTTACATTTCAACATCAGAAAAGGAAATTAATGAGGAAATGAACACACCATTTCTTAGAGAACAGCAGCTACAGGAAAGCGTTTCAGAAGGCGCTGCGGAGTGTTTCAGTCCACGGAGTGCGGAGCTTTAAGGGCTGTGGAGTCTGACAGATGGAAGATCAAATCCCTGCCCTGCCATTTGATACGGGTGTGACTTCAGGCAAATGACTTCCCTTCTCGGAGTTTTATTTCCTCACCTGCAAAATGGGACAATGACAACTCCAACCCCCACAGCTCTCTGTGAAGATTGCATGCTACTGGATGGTCCTGCTCTTCATATTCTATCACTGCGACAGAGGGGACACACCTGAAAATTATTTCAGACCAATTCTGGTAGATGTTCCAGACGTCTATAAGAACCCAATTTTCTGTTAGTTAAGAAATGGAGGGTGGGGCGGCGCCTGTGGCTCAAAGGAGTAGGGCGCCCGCCGGCCCTGGCCAAAAACTGCAAAAAAAAGAAAGAAAGAAAGAAATAGAAGGTGAAAATAATCTTGAGACAATCCCCTTTGAAGTGTCAAAATCTAGAGATTCTTCGATGTAGAAATGAGTGAAGTCGGTCATCTCTGTGCTCAAGAGTCACCTTTCCTGAGAACTCGACTGGTCACAGTCCTCTATGTGTTCCTAAGTCTATTTTTATTCATGCACTTATCACACTGCTTTGGTATTATTTACTCAAATATCCCCATAAATTGAACTCTTTGAAGGCAGGCACTTTGTCTTTCCAGCTTTGTAATTGCAGTAGCCAGAACAATGCCCGACTCGGTCGCATGTCTCTGAACAATCCATGAATCTGGGTTGGAGATTTGAAAAGTAAAAAAAAAAATTAACACAAAACAGAGGAAAAAATTGAAAATAAGTTAGTATAGGTCTAATTAAATTTCCATAAACTTTCCCATTAATATCTTCTTCATTACCTATGAAATTTAATATCCATAAAATGTTCATTACATTGAAAGATTTAAGGTATATTTTCTCATCCGTAAAATTTCTGAGAATGTATAAGAATTACAAGAAATTGTAATCTTAAAATAAATGAGTTATACATAGCCAGATAATTTTAAATGTAAAAAATGTCAAAATCCTTTCAAGTTATTTTTACAGGGAAAAATACATACAATTGATATGATAGATTGGTGAATTTTGATGTGATGTGATATGGGGTGAGGTCTGTAAAAGTGGGAGGGCCAGGGCCTCAGAGGTCTTAACAGCATGATAACAGTGGGCCAGAATTTAAACAGGCTGGCTGAAGCCGGGTGAAACTAATCAAGAAAAGCTTCTTAGTGGAGGTTTCTGATCTTCACTGTAAAGGTGGAGAGAGAGAGAGAGGTGGTCTGGAGAAGGGGAGTTATGCCTCACCAGAACTAATCTTATAAGTAAGCAAAGTAAGAGACCGGGAGTATTTTCCAAGGTGCTGGACGAGACCCCTCCACTCACTGCACCCTCATCTTCCAAAACAACTTTTCCAATATGCTTTCTGAGACCTACTGTTCTACCAGTAAAGGATATCATCTGAAACTTACATCAGCTCTCATATGTATATGTGCCTGAGAGATGTAACCCTTTAAACAATATAATTGATGTAGAGTTTAAAATTTTCTTTCTTGGGGCCAGATTTGATAGGGGGGAAAAAGGGTATAAGGGTATTAAATGCCCAGGTAGGAACACACCTGGGGAGGAGAGGTAAGCTACAACAAGGTAGGAGCACACCGACCCCTCTGCGGCCTCCCTGCTCCTCCTCTCTCTCTCCCTCCTCCTCCCTGCCCCCTGTTTGAATTAAATTGAGCTTTTCTCTTGTATGGGTATTATTAATTCATCAATGGCTTCATATTAGTATTGAATACATTGGATACTTGCTTTTCCATTCTTGTGATATTTTTCAAAAGAGAATGTTCTCCCATCTCTATCCTGGTTAATAGAAAAGATGCAAAATCTATATCTTTTTCTTTTTTTTCTAGTAGCCAGATTCTTAATGAGCCACTTGAAGAGTGAAAGAAGATTCCTGCCTTACAGGTACTAAAGACAAGACGGCCATCTGCACGTGTCTATTGTTAGTTGGTTTACATATTTAATTCTGAGAGTTTGCCCATATAGCCCAACTAATAGACAGTCTAAAATGGTCTCCAGGAGAAACCTGGCAATGTTTAGCAGCCACTCTGAAATAGCACTCATGTCAGCCTTTAATGTTAGCTCATGATCTTAAATGAATCCAACATCTGGGAAAATATTTTAGTAAGGCACCAGATTTTTAACAGATTCTCAATTCAAGGTAACAGATAAAGTATGCACTTTAATGTCAGGGGACTGGCAGACAGTAACTCCTATAGGTCTCAGAAAATTCAGGGGAGGGATGTAGAGAAAGACTCAGGCTTCCCTGTTAGGGTTGAGTAGACCAGAAGTTCATTGCAAGTCTTTGAAATCATAACCATATTTCTTATTATTTCTAAACTTATTATCTTTACTTTAAAAATGGAGAACTATGCAGAGGTTGAGATAAGAGTAGTTCTTTTTACTTCATTATTTATTTTACTTTATCTTCCTGTAGTTTTCAAGACAGTATCAGCGACTTTCCCTGTTCTTCCTGCAACATTGTTTCCTAATCCCTTCTCTCTAATTTCATCATAAAATACTAAGTCTCATACCCTGTCACATTTAGACAATTTCAGTTCAATCAAATTGAGGAAAGCAAAAAATTATTATGCTACGATTGGTCTCTATCCTCTAGTTTGGGGAGGAGCCTAATTATTGATCTTCAAAAGACCTTTAGGAATGTTATGAAAATGGGTTACCATTCATTTTAGGAGAACTCATCAAGGGTTTTATTTAAAATAAACAATTTCATCCTTTCAAAATCAAGAAGTGAAAAAAAAAGAGGATATTTTTCTCAAAGTATGAATGCCACAAGGTCCTCTCACACTGATTCATTGCTTATAGATAAAAACAACTTAAGCTGATTTTTCTTGTTTAGAGAGTAAGTGTAAAATGTTCCACCAAAATAGGTAATGACATTTTTGTGTCCATAAATGTGCATGTAAGTCCAATTATGTATTTGTTGTCATTTAAACATCACCACCATTATTGAAACAGAAGTGCCGGTACTAATTCTTGCTGTCACATTTCCCAAAAATGAAAATAAGGCTTTTAAGTAAAATGCTAAGGTTTTCAATGTGAATTATTCATTCTTTGCATGGCCTTAGCAGAACACTCTCAGCAAAATAGCTAAACAAAAGCCTACCAGGGTTCTGGTTTCTAATCTGGTTAAGAAATACATTACAGGATTTTTCTTTTAACTTCACGGTTAATGGAAAAGTTTTCCTTTCCCGCAACTCAGCAAAGAGTTCAAGAAGGCTTCTCTAACTACCACAGCCTCCATCTAATTGAAGTACTGTGAGCAGACCTTGAAAACAGTGTCATTAGTCACACAGCTAAACAAACTACCTTTGATGGTATCAGCCAACCAATCAGAACCACCCCCCCGGATGATCTTTGTGGGAATAGCAGTCCATTAATAATAAGTGAAGTAATGATCTTTCATCCACTTTCTTTCAGGCAGGACCACTCCACTGGTAATCTCTCAGGGGACTATTAGCTACTCCAGCGTCCTTCAGAGAGGGCACTCTGCCTATTGCAACATTTATTTCCACTGTAACTTTTTTTTTCTCTCCCACAGAAGTGCCTTTTAGAAATTAAAATAAATCTCACTGTGACTCTAGCAGGCAGATAGGGGGTAAAGAAAAGAAGAAATGAGTGTGAGAAAAAATGAATTAAGAAGAAAAACACATTTCTTCACAGACCTAGGTCTGAATTTCAAATTATGAAAGAAAAGGAAGGTACTAAATTACAAAGTTCGATAAAAGTTCATCTTCACTATATTTTGTCATGAAGGAAACTAAATTTATGCATATTTAAATGGCTCAAACGAAATAGAAATTAACTTTTTTTTTTTTTTGAGACAGAGCCTCAAGCTATCCCCCTGGGTAGAGTGTGATGGCATCACAACTCACAGCAGCCTCCAACTCCTGGGCTCAAGCGAGTCTCCTGCCTCAGCCTGCCAAGTAGCTGGGACCACAGGTACCCACCACAGGCTCCCAGCTATTTTTTGGTTGCAGCTGTCATTGTTGTTTTTTTGGCAAGCCCAGGCTGGATTCGAACCCACCACCTTGGGTGTATGTGGCTGGTGCCTTAGCCACTTGAGCCACAGGCGCCGAGCCATAGAAATTAACTTTTATAGAATTTTCTCATTCCTGATCTTCATATGTATATGCTGGAAAAGTGAGACTACGAAAGGGTAAGCAGATGTACCCCTGCTTCCTACCATGAGCTTTATGTTGAGGGTTTATGGATTATTTACGTTCTCGTGTCCAGTGCCTTGCATGGGTACTCGACAATTGTTTTATGAACAAATTCTTTGCCAGAAGAGACAAAGATCAAGAATGAAATCAGCCACTATTTTGCTGAATATCCTCTGCACAGGCACCTCCTTGGTCATCTTCAACATTGGCAAGAACGCGGTCATGACTTTATTTTGCTTCTCTGCTTTACACTCACCAACTTATTTCTCTTACAAGATCTCGTTATTTTTTCCAGAATATAGTTAGATCAACTACCACAAAGTCTCAGCAACGGAGGTAATAATTTGGTAAGCATTTCCCATTAGCTAAACTGCACAGAATACCTCACGTAGGGACATACCCCCCAGACTGCTGGCTAACTGGTTGATATTATAAAACAAAACTAATCAAAACTTACTCAAGCCTACATAATATTTTAGCAGTTCCAAAACTTCCATTATCACTAACACATTTAACATGCAGAATTAATAACCAAAGGGTATTCAAAGAATCAATTGATTCAATTTTTTTTTCTTTTTTGAGACAGAGACTTAGGCTGTCGCCCTGGGTAGAGTGTCATGGCATCATAGCTCATGGCAACCTCCAACTCCTGAGCTTAAGCAACTGTCTTGCCTCAGCCTCCCAAGTAGCTGGGACTACAGGCACCCACCACAATGTTCATCTATTTTTTGGTTGTAGTTGTCATTGTTGTTTGGCAGGCCCAGGCTGGATTCAAACCGGCCATCTCTGGTATACGTGGCTGGCGCCTTAGCTGCCTGAGCTACAGGCACTGAGCCAATGATTCAATGTTTGATCATGTTTATCCGTTTTAAGGTCTAGATCGGCTGGTTGATTTGTGTGATAGGATGAAAGTTTGAGATATTCTCCCTTCCAAGGATCTGACTTCACTCTGTGACTCTTCCCACTTGGTGAAAACTCTGGGTTATTTCAGGGAAGGAGTAATAGCCTGCCAGAACACAGAGGACTAGGCATTCTGTTTCTGTTTTCTAATTGCTCTTAGAGCTGATGGCTTCTGACAGCATGTTTTTATTATGGAAATTCTCAAACAAATACAAAAGCAGAGAGATTACTACAATAATCTCTATGAATGTACCACCCAGTTTCAATCATAAACTCAAGGCCAACTTTTCTACCCTTAACACTCTTCTTCTGCTCTAAAGTTTTGGAAACGAATCCCAGAAATCATATCATTTTACCCAAAAATATTCAGTTTCTATTTCCAAAAGATAAAGGCTTTCTTGTGACTTCTTCTTTCTACACCAATGTGCTGTACAAAATATAGTAATTGGAAGATGCTCATCTTCTAAAATATGACCACCATATTATTATCCTATGTACACATTAAACAATAATTCCTTAATATCAAATATCTAGTGAGTTACATTTCTTTGCCTCATAATAAAACACCTCAGACTTTGCCTGCAAAGTCTAAATTTAAAGCATTTCCAAAATCTAGTTTTAAGGATTTGAGACATAAGGTTTACCCATTAAAAAATAAATTGGAGGGTGGCTCCTGTGGCTCAGTGAGTAGGGCACCGGCCCCATATACCGAGGATGGCAGGTTTAAACCCAGCCCTGGCCAAGCTGCAACAAAAAATAGCAAGGCATTGTGGCGGGCACCTGTGGTCCCAGCTACTTAGGAGGCTGAGGCAAGAGAATATTGCCTAAGTTCCAGAACTGGAGGTTGCTGTGAGCTGTGATGACACAGCACTCTAATGAGGGTGACAAAGTGAGACTCTATCTCTAAAATTAAATAAATAAATTGGAAAGAGACAAGAAGAGGAGACATAATCATCTTATCCCAAAGGCTAAAGAGAAGTTGTCCAGGCCTAGGAAAGCACAAGGCTGGAAAGAGCAATAGTGGTGGATATTTAAAATGGACTGGAGAATGAGGCCTGCCCCCAACTCTTAGAGCCAAGCCCCAGAAATCCTAATATGCTCGGGCTACCTTAACAATGTACCACAGACTAGGTAATTTAAAGAAAGGAGATTTGTTGTCTCACTCTGGAGGCTAGGAAGGTGTGTTCCAAGTTCTTCCTCATTAGACTCTGTTTCTAATGAGGTCCCCTCCCTGGCTTGCAGGGGACTGCCTTCTGGGCAGGCACTCAGGAGAGAGCCTGAAGAAACTCTCCGGGGTCTCTTCCTCCAAGTGCACGAATCCTGTCCCGTTAGGACCCCCGCCTTCATGACTTCATTTAACCTTAATTACTTACTTCCTCCAAATACAACCAAGTCGGCAGTTAGGGCTTCAACATAAGAATCTGGTGGGAGCAGGGAGAGGACACATAACATTTAGCTCCTAACAAGGAAGTGCCATGTAAATGCTTCCAGATTTAGATGCAAATATGAAGTAACTAGGAATTTAATTTCCACTGCATGGAATGAGAGCTAGAGACAAATATATATTTAGCCTGTGGAAAAATAAAATGTTTATAGCCTACAAATTTGTTCCTTTTTTTTTTTTTTTTGAGACAGAGTCTCACTTTGTCACCCTGGGTAGAGTGCTGTGGCATCACAGCTCACAGCAACCTCTAACTCTTGGGCCAAAGCAATTCTCTTGCCTCAGCCTCCCAAGTAGCTGGGAGGGACTACAGACACCCACCACAATGCCCAGCTATTTTTTAGAGACTGGGTCTCACTCTTGCTAAGGCTGATCTTGAACTCCTGAACTCAAGCAATCCACCCACCCTGGCTTCCCAGAGTGCTAGGATTACCGGTGTGAGCCACCAAGCCTGTCCCTGTAAGTTTATTCTTAATCCATTTGGTAATGTGTTTTCCTCAGTAAAAAACTACTGGAAGTGTGGGTTTGACCTGCTGCATGGCTGGCCAGCCTCTTGGAAGACTCAAAATAATATATAATCATATATTTCTTCTGGAAAAGTTATGTTTTCTCTTGGTCCTCCCAAAGGAAAGAACTATTACTCCTGAAAATGATTTTTTTTTGGGGGGTCCCATAAAAAAATTTCCAAATTGTCCTTCCTGGAATTATTTGCTTTCCTGGATTTAAATTCTATAATATCCCAAGATAAAGGGAAAAATAAATAATAATATAACAGCTATCTCGATAGGTTTAAGACACTGTGTTAAGCACTTTTTTATGGGCTACCTCGTTTAATTTTCATAAAAGCCTTTACGTATCTACTATACCCCCAATTTATAAATAAGAAAAACCAAGCTACATATCTAGGAAGTGGAAGACCTGCGATACTGACTCTGCCAGGCGTGCCCCTCACTGTGTCCCACACATCTAAACACCAGACTCTGCATCACTTTCTTGGTAATTAAAAACATATATATTCTATTCATGAATATAGTCTCCAAAAGTGACAGTGCCTTGAACTCTTAACTCTGCATATTTTTATCAGGTATCATCAGTTTAAATCTCAAAGTACAGGATGAGAACAAAAGATACTTAAAAAGTAAATTCTTCAGAATGCTAAACCATACTGATGCTTTATTATTTTTTTAAACTACAATAAGATCTGTATTTATTATCAAATTGCTTTTGCAAGTTCCAAGTGTAGAATTTGACCCAGTATTCATGACCAGGGTTTCTGTAATTCCAAGTCAGAATTATAGGAAAAAAATTATGAGACAATGGCTGATAAGATTGAAAAAAAATTCATATTTACAGGAGATTTTTCAAGTGACTTACTGTGATGTCTATTCACTGAAAGAAAGCTTTTGAAAAGACAACTGCATAAAGAAGTTATCCTCAAGCGAACAGAACAAAGCCCATTAATGACAATGATGTGAACATTCAAGGAATTATTAAAAGTACCTTTCACTTTGAGGGAAAATTAATTTACCCGGAATTTAGTGCAATTGTTAAAATGAGAAAATCAGAGGCAACTTGGCAGAGCGTGTGGCCAGAGTTTTGCCTAAAGCCACAGCCATTGGCAGGATCAGCATCCTTGGTTCTCGTGTACGAGTTGTTAAACAGCCCTGGGAGGCATATACGCTAGTGACTCGTAACACTGTCAGAACTTACAGGGACTCGCAGGGCTATAGACGACGGCGATCTTTGTTTTATCTACACGTATTTTAAGACTCTTACTTATGAATTTTACAAAAAATAGCTTCATTTCATCTAATTTCTTTTTTTTTTTCCTTTTAAAATATATTTAAATATGTAAAGCCTTGCAAATCAGGAGTAGATTTTTGTCAGGGAGACTTGCTATCAAGCAGAGAGGTGGCCTGTTTGGCTGGCTTCACAATGAGGAGACATTTTTAACCAGGAAAATAGCTTCCTGGCTCGGCACCTGTGGCTCAAGTGGCTAAGGCGCCAGCCACATACACCTGAGTTGGCAGGTTCGAATCCAACCCGGCCCGCCAAACAACAATGACGGCTGCAACCAAAAAATGGCCAGGCATTGTGGCGGGTGCCTGTAGTCCCAGCTGCTTTGGAGGCGGAGGCAGGAGAATCGCTTGAGCCCAGGAGTTGGAAGTTGCTGTGAGCTGTGATAACACAGAACTTCAACCAGGGCAACAGCTTGAGACTCTCTCTCTCTCTCAAAAAAAAAAAAAAAAATAGCTTCCCTGTACTAACTCTATGTATTTTCTTGTCTCCTCAAACTAACCAACAAACCACTTATAATACTAGAAACCGGGGAAGGTAGACATGTCCCTCAAATTTCATACAATTTCCCAAATTTCATATTCTTCCCTTAAAGGAGAAATTCTCATTTTCTCTCTTTGTCAGTCTATAGTTAAATTGAAACTCTTATTTCCACTGCCCCAGGGAAGAGAGACAGGGCAAAAAGTAAATAAGCAAACAATAACAAAACAACTAGCTAATTCTTGGTTTTTGAACTTCAGTGTGCCCAGATCCTATCAATTTAAATGTCAATTTAATAACTTTTCAGGGATAATTCCCATATAAGATACAATACCAGTGAATGAGTCTAATGCTGTTTTTAGACCACAACTACTTTGTAAATTCAGGGAAAAAAATGGAACTTTGAACTATAGCAGTCAGGGAAAGTTTCCCATTGGGTTTACATAAGACTCATACTTCCTTCTCCTTGGATGAATGGTTGATTTCAGATGAAAATAGATTGGCATTCAGATCAAGATCCAGCCCAGATAAAGAGTATAGACAATGTACTCAAGATTCATCAGTGACAATATGGGTTCCCAAGAAGACGCACCTGAGAGGGAGTGTGTCATGGGACTCAGTGGCATAGACTTCTCAGTTATAGGGAGGCTTTAGTGTCCTTATTTTGAGAATTTACCCTTAGACTTTTACCTCATAAAGAACCATGTGTTCCCATCAAATCACGTGTCCTCTGCTTCTATTGAGTTTCTGTCCTCTAGAACACTATTCTATGTCAAGCTTGCATGTCTTAGCATTTCAAGCAAGCCTTCCTCTCTGAAGAACTGGCTTGACCATAACTTTATATGTGAAATCTTCCTGACACACCCAAACCCCACGAACGCTACCCTTCATCCCCCATCCACAGGTGGTGTGGATAACTTCATCAGCGTTACCACAGGACTGTATTCATATGCATCTTTTCACCTGTATTTCTCCCTTCAAGGACATAAAAAAACACCTTCTTCATCTTTTGATTCTCAGTTCTAACCCTAATGCCTGGCATATGTTACAGAGCCAATGAAGGGTTCTCTTTTGGGAGAGAAAGAATGAACTTTCCTTGTAAGTAAAGGTAACTAGAAGAACAGAGAAAGATAATACAGAACTTATCCTTCTTATCTTTAGTCCAACCAAGAGGTACTGGACTAAATTATAACTAATGCATTTTGACTTTCAAGTCTTATGAAGTTCATTTCGGGGCCTCAAACTCCAGGCCCATTGGCTGCTGTTGGACTTTTCTCTTAAACCTGTCCTCCCCTGGCTGACTCCCACGTCCCACACCTTTTCCTATCCCCTCCCACCCACCCAATCCCACCCTAGTCTCTCTCCTAGCTCACTGCTCTCTGCTAGCAAATCTAAACTTTCAGTGTGTGGAAGTATATCATCGTGTTTCCCAGATGTTCTGCAGACCCAAACCTCCCGAGAAGCTACATAAAAAGAGATTTTCCTATCAAATTTGGAAAGTGTTTATACAACCCCTGCCCAGACTCAAAATAAGCATTAACATAACAAAGGCTCAGAGATGTCTTGCACTAGAGGACCTTTGTTAATTTTGTTTAATTTAGTGTTTTCCAAAATTATTTGACCATGAGCTCTTTTTGTTTAAATACACCTCATAATGTCCCACAGGACCCCTGCCCTATAGAACACAATCCAGGATGCACTAGGTAAAGATTAGTCACCAAGTGACTTATTTGTCTGGCAATAGGTATTTTCTAAAGACAATGTTTTAACCAAAAGGCCTGATCCACTGATGGAAATTCAGCACTTCAGTGTGTGACATCATGAAGCAACATTTTTTTTTACATGCTTACTATGTTCCAAGCAATGTGCTAGATGTTTCCAGTATCCTTTTTTGGTTAATCTGAAAAACAAATCTATGAGGTAATTATATTTTTACTCATTTTTAAAATGAGGAAAGTGAACTCAGAGGTTAAATAGGTTCCCCAAGATCACACGGTCAGTAAATGGTGAAGACAACTGAAATCCAGTTTTACAGTATCAAGTTTCATAGTCCTTCACGATCTTCTGCTACCTGAATCTCTGGGTCATTAGTGCTCCAAGTCTGGCCCCGTAATTCTTATCAGATGGTTAGATTCTTGGGTCCTATCCCAGATGCACTAAATCAGATTCTGGGGGGTTTGGATTAGAAACAGATATTTTAACTCCTCAGTTGATTATTACACACTGAAAAGTTTAAGTACCACAGTTCTGGGTATATATTATTTTTACCACGTTATACTTCCACCATTTAAGTAATGAATCAATCAACATATTATAATATTTGTCCTTACTCACATTACTCTCAAGGCCGGCACCATAAAGTCTCCATCTTTCATTGTCTTTGAATTTCCCCAGAGAGCTCCCCAGAGTCAGGTAACTTATTATACCCAGAGGATGAATTAGATGTCAAATGAACCCTCTTAGTTTGTATGCATTGTTTCTGTTGGTAGTTTAGCCGATTATCTCAGTAAACTAACTTTATGTCTCAGTTGGCAAGAATTTGAAAGCAAAAGGTACCCAACAAAGTTTGAAATAACCAAAGAAACTCAGAAGGCTTTGACTTTCCTCAGCTAACCGTGATAAAAATGATTTTGCTTCTTTCTCTCCACGAATTCCCGAAACAAAAACCATTCGTCCTATCTGTGAAATGGTCTATCAAGCAAAAAAACAAAGAAAGAAAAACAAGTAACTGTCTTTCTTCTCTTCCCTGGACTACACTGTTTCCACTAAAGAGTTTGGTGCTCTGGCCAAGAAATCGGCTAAAAATAGCTGGAATGTGTAAAGATTGTGGGCAGGTGGTGGGTGAGAAAGAGAGAGATGGGAGAAGAGGGAGTGAGGAAGCTGAACAGACCCTTTTGTCCCTTGTTTTGTTCCTTAGTTAGAAATCATCTCTTTTTATCTTTGGTGTCCCCAGCCATTATTGTCACAGACTTCACGTATTGTAATGTGAACCAGGGCTCTGTACTTGCATCGTGAGAGAACTCGGGAGGTTAAAAGTGCAGAAATAAGTAACCAAGACAAAGAGAGGGTATTAGAACAGGCATGGAGCTGTCATGCAGACGCAGACTGAGGGCTGCCTCCTCTGACGCCTGTTCTCACCTTCTCCCTCCCTAATAGCGCTCAGCTGGACAGGTCACAGCCCAGAATGAAGAATACAGTCCAGCCTTCCTTGCAGCTAGCTGTGGCCATGAGCGATGGCTTCTGAGGTACCACATAGAAGACCTCTGTGGTGGTCTCTTTCTTGTCTCCTACTCTCTCTCTCTCTCTCTCTCTCTCTTCACTAAGCAAGACTAAAAGCTAAGATACAGTTGTCTGGAGCAACTCGAGTGCAGTTATTAGATTACACTATCTTTTAAAAGTATATTTTAAAACATTAATGAGCTTAGCAGAATATCATTTTTGTGGCTTCTGGGAACCTTCCTTGGCCTCCATCGTCTGCCAGTCCTCCTCGTTGCTGTGGGCCAGAGCACAGACGTGATGACTGAAGCCAGAGCTGTCATTACAGGACAGGAGGTAAGTTCTGAGCGGCAAAGCAGCAAGAACAAAGGAGTTGAAGTCCTTGTGACCACGGAGCCACCGCATCAAACCTGGACTCAAATTTTACTTGAAAAAGAAAGAAGGTAGCGCCTGTGGTTCAAAGGAGTAGGGTGCCAGCCCCATATGCTGGGGGTGGTGGGTTCAAACCCAGCCCGGGCCAAAAACTGCAAAAAAAAAAAAAAAAAGAAAAGAAAAGAAAAAGAAAGAAATTTCTCAACTTATTTATGCTTTACTTGTGTCACTGTGGCCCTGCCATCACATGCAGGGAACCCACGCTGACTGACACACCCTTCCCTCACTCAGGAACAGCATGCAGTGTGACTCTTGTCCTGAATTTATTTTAATGTAGGTGAAATAAAAGCAATTCTACCCATAATGATCTTTTTGTTTAAAAATAAAAAATCCTGGGCAGTGCCTGTGGCTCACTGAATAGGGCGCCAGCCCCACAGACCGAGAGTAGTGGGTTCAAACCCTGCCCCAGCCAAACTGCAACAAAAAAATAGCCGGGCATTGTGGCAGGCACCTATAGTCCCAGCTACTCCGAAGGCTGAGGCAAGAGAATCACCTAAGCCCAGGAGTTGGAGGTTGCTGTGAGCTGTGATGCCACAGAACTCTACTGAGGGCAATAAAGTGAGACTCTGTCTCTAAAAATAAAATAAAATAAAATAAAAAATTCTAGCCATCTTAAGAGGGTATTTAACTTATTGGTATAAAACTATATGATTCCATGATTCTTTAGCAGAATTATTTGAAGGCCACAAGGTGGTAACAGGAAATTGCAAATCTATTGCAAAAAGAGACTGTGCGCATTGATATGTAATTTTGATAACTTTTTATTGCATTGAGTTCAAGGTCTAAATCAAATTGATTTTAAGTTAAAACTAGATCACCTACATTCCTAAAGTTTCTATATCTTGACTTTTTCTCTTCCATTTTAAATGATATTGTTTTCCTAAATAACTGAGTCCAAGCTCAAACCGCTTGCTAGAAAGACAGTCATTTAGTCAAGAGACAAGGCGTTGGGGCAGTGAAATGACTTTCATCAGAGAAGGGGCAAATGGAGAATATGGGAGTCTGACGTCCTGCAGAAACATCTTAGGTTACTGTGAACTTTCTATTTATGTTAAGGGAGGTGAGGAGGGTTACGAAAGATGACCAAGGACCACAGGCATCTGCGTGTCAGGGAGGGTCTGAGGGGGTGGCAAAACTTCTTTGTTCCTGGTCAGTTAACTTTGGAGGATGAAGATCATTGTTACTTGCGTGTACACTTTTCTTATCTCTCTAGGAGTTACGTTTTGAGCAAGGGATGGTGATCATCTTCTTCTAGTCTACCTGCAGAGCTGACAAGAACAGAAGTTTTTAACCTGATGGGTATCTCCACAGGGGATCAGAAGCAACGTGGCACTAGCTACTCTAAGCCTCCCTTCCCTATTACAGTAATAGCAACTGTTCATACCTGAATCAACAGTAAAAACTTGGGAAACACAAGTGTTTTTCCTTTCCCTTGTTTGTTCTTGCTCTTTGTTTCTTCCAGGAGTACACAGCAAGGGCAAGGGGAATGCCACAATCTGGAGGAGGCTGAGGGGAGCCAAGGGGAGACAAGGGTCGAGGCTCCTGAAAGCCTTCTTGCTCCTGAGCTGCCATCAACCAGGCTGTGGTTTAAAGAGGAGTAGTTGGTAAGTCTGTGTTTTCAGAGCAAGTCCCACAGTGGTACTTTCCTCTGTTGTTGTTTTTTCCTAAACTTTTCCAGCTCTTGCTTCTTATGTAAATGTATAAGTCCTATGTGCCATTTCATGCTTTATTATTCCCAAATAGCAAATGCATTAGGCCCTTTGATTCATCTGTGGAGAATGCATTTTGAAGCAAAGCTTAATACCCTAAAATGGTTAGTTCATGGGGTTTTAATTTTAGGAATATCAAAAAAGCATTAATTCATAGTCTTCAATTGGCACAAAAACTCAACGGATCTCACCACGGAAAATGCCCCTCCCATTTCTTTCTTCTTCTTCTTCTTTTTTTGCTCAGAAGTGCGCAGAAGACGTAATGGAGATCGAAATCCCTCATAAAACTTGTCTGCTGCCCTGCTGGCTTTCTGGAAGTCTTGAAGAAAACCGTCTGCAAAAGGGAAGCAGGTCCTTGAAGAAGAAAGCTGAAGCCATTGCTGGGTCGTTCAAGATGTTTTTAGTAGAGGCCCAGTTTTAGTTCCATGGCAAGGGGAAGGCCTGAAGACTTGAATTTCTGTGTTTGATTTTCTGGACTGACCAGACCACCCTGATCGTAGGACTTTTTGTGAAAATAGGATTGTCAGGTCCACATCACAGAAATATTAGCTTAAAGAGACAAAGAGTCATAAAAACTGCATAGTGCTTGTAATAAGGTTGTAACTATTCACCCGTGTGCCATTTCTCTCTATCTGCCAAAGCATAACTTAAGCAAATGCTCTTAGGATACAAAATAGTTTCATAGTAGAGGGATAGTTAGAAAATAATTACTGCAAAACAAAGCAAAAGGAATGTTATTGCTTCTCTGAAGGTTCTCAGTACAAAGCTACATTAAATTTCACCTGCAAAAATCCTCCCAGTAAATAAATTTGGAGGAAAACCCCCAGCAAATCACCTTTAATAAACTAGATGTGTGCTGTTCAATTACATTTTTATAAATGTCTTCTGTATTGGTTTATGTGATCATTCAGTGTATTTCCCTACCTGACTAAAACAGGGTCAGAATGGGGTGCAGCTTGTTTTAGAACTCGTCCTGTGGTTGGTCTAAGCAGAAACAATTTTAAAATCCTAGTTAATTATCTTAGGTGCTTAGTGCTCTAATTCTGGACTCTGTTTCTAGTAACTTTCCTTCTATCTTGTTTCTTAGTACCCTAGAACTGGGTCCTGACTTAATGCCCTGTTCTGTATTCTTTGTGGGAAAGGAATTCTCATCCCCTTGACAGGAGTACAGCCATTTTAGAAAATCAGGTCAGAAACCAGCAATCTCCTCCTGGGATTCCTGGAAATATCCTGCTCTTATCCTGACCCTAAATGTAAGCCCATAACCCTGACCTGCAGTACAGAAGAGCCCCAGGCAGTAAGCCAGCTCTTCCAGGCTGATAAAAGCCTTTCAACTGTGTGGGAGCTGAGCTGACTCCTGGCCAGTCTCCATTCTCCTTTCCCCTCTATTAAAGTCTTCCCTTGTACCTGGACTGGCCTCCTCTCGTTTCTTGCAGACCCCAGTTCTACACCAGAGCCTTTCCTCCTGGCTAGAGGCTTACCCCGGAATCTAGCCGAAAGAGTGAGGTCCAACCACCTGCTTCCACTTTTGCCTCTTATTTCCTGAATCTCCATCTAATTCCTCATCTAGAATTCTCTGCTGATCTCTGAGGACATCTGCTGTCCCCCCTGAAGTTGCTGTCTAACCAGACTGTCGCCTGTTGGTGTCTCCATTCTCTCTGGATATCTCATTGTTGTACTTTCCCAAGGGCCGCATCATTCCAAAAGGTGAGGAGATTTTCTAGGTCCTCTCTGCTCTGCCTGGCCAGATTCTAAGCTACCCACCAACGTTCAGTCCTAACATTGATTCCTTAAGTTTTTATTTCTATAAAGGAGAAAATAAAAAGCTATTAGCTTTACTTAAGCTCAGGTTTCAAGCATTTGATGCAAAAGCAAAGCAAAAATAAGCAAACAAAACCAGATTCTCAACATTAACTCTAAAATCCCAGAATCCTGCTTGCTTAGGCATGTACTAAAATTGGAACAACACAGAGAGGATTAGCATGGCCCCTGCACAAGGATGACACACAAATTCTTGAAGTGTTCCATATTTTTCAACGTAAGGGTATGTGCACACCTTTTGGGTGCAGGACACAAGAGAGACTCTACCTAACAAGTGCAGGTATTGTAACCTAGTTGTTGATACTCTTCCATTAACCTGAAATTTTTAAAAAATGCAGTGGAAAAATGTATAGGCTCAAAAACATTAAAATAAATAGTTCTTATTTAACCTCAAAAAATAAAATACAATAAAATCTCAGAATTCAGGACAGCACCTGTGGCTTAGTGGATAGGGCTCTGGCCCCATATACCGAGGGTGGAGGGTTCAAACCCGGCCCCAGCCAAACTGCAACAAAAAAATAGCTGGGCGTTGTGGCGGGCACCTGTAGTCCCCACTACTCAGGAAGCTGAGGCAAGAGAATCGCCTAAGCCCAGGAGTTGGAGGTTGCTGTGAGCTGTGTGATTCCACAGCACTCTACCAAATGCAATAAAGTGAGACTCTGTCTCTATTAAAAAAAAAAAAAAAAATCTCAGAATTCCAGAGTCAGAAAGATCCTATATGTGGTCTTGTCTAGCTTCATACTCATTGCAGACATCCGTGGCAGGTGGTCCTTGAGCCTTTCTAGACAACCTGTGCCATTGTTAGACATTTCCTCCTTGGGAGCATGTGAACTCTATAATCATTCATTCATTCAGTGAACACTAGTTGTGTACTTCATATAACATAGCAGGCACTGTACTGGGCTCTGGAAAAGCAAAGTCATTCAGGAATCTTTTGGAGAGTGACACCCTTACCTCAGCATTTTATATTTTAATATTTTCTTCATATCTCTGGTGGTATCTCAAAGCTCTACCTGTTCTTGTCTTGTAAGTTGTTAAGGAAATTATCTGTCCTCGGGGCTAAGCTTGTAGGAGAGCCCCAAATGTGGGAAAACAGCAAGAATTAAGGACAGAAAATCCATGAGACAGGTGTGGAGGACAGAGCTGTAGCAGGGCGACATCCGAGGATTCTGCCAGCTGAAGAGGAAAGCGGAGATTTCAGGATGGGCGGGCCAGTTGGGGAGAAATGATCTTTTGAATCAGAATGGAGTCAGGATTTGTTCCTTTTACTGCTGTGGGGTCCCAGTAACGACCAATATTTTCACATTAGAGGCAGAGCACGTCATAGGAAATTACGCAGCACTAGTGGAGGTTTTTTGTTATTGTTGTTCCCTCAATGCCAATTTCCATTAAAAAAATTTTTTTTCTTTCATTTCACAGGGGAAAGTAGTAGTTTCTAAAATGCAGATTAAAAACTCAACTTTTGAAGGAAAAATTATCCAACCTTCAGTTTCTTCTGCTTCTAAGAAACAGAACCAGAAGTCAGATCTGGACTCTAAACCCTGATTCTGTATGATCTTGTAGAAGCCATTTAACCTCTCTGAGCTTGAATTTCTCTATCTGTAAAAAATTACAGTTAAAATAGTTCTTATTTTACAACTGCAGAGTTGTTGTGAAGCTACAAAAAATAAAAGCCACCATTCATCTGAACTTCTAGGCTTCCAGCTCTGTGATTTATACACATGACCTCATTAATCCTCATGACAGTGCTGTAAGACAGAAATCCATTTTCCACGCGGAGAAACTAAGGCTTCCCAAGGTTCAGCAATTTGCCACTGGAACTTTAATTCACACATCTGGCGCCAAAGCCCTTTCTCTTAAGTAGGTGCCAAATTATAAGAAAGAATTAACAACTGTAGCTCTTATGAAAAGAAATATTTAATTCTAGCACTCTGGGAGGCAGAGGCAGGTAGGGCACCTGAGCTTACAAGTTCAAGACCAGCCTGAGCAAGAGCAGGACCCTGTCTCCACAAAAAATGAAAAATTGAGGCAAGAAGATTGCTTGAGGCTCAGCACCTGTGGCTCAATCGGCTAAGGCGCTAGCCACGTACACCTAAGGTGACGGGTTCGAATCCCCAGCCCGGGCC
>CAUYQV010064624.1:0-26385 GCA_963574575.1 Galagoides demidoff
ACATGTTTTTTTTTTTTTTGAGACAGAGCCTCAAGCTATCCCCCCTGGGTAGAGTGCCATGGCATCACAGCTCATAGCAACCTCCAACTCCTGGGCTCAAACGAGTCTCCTGTCTCCGCCTCCCAAGTAGCTGGGACCACAGGCGCCCGCCACAATGCCCGGCCATTTTTTGGTTGCAGCCATCATTGTTGTTTGGTGGGCCCGGGCTGGGGATTCGAACCTACCACCTTAGGTGTACGTGGCTGGCGCTTTAGCTGACTGAGCCACAGGCGCCGAGCCAACATGTTTTTTTTTTTTTTTTTGAGACAGAGTCTCACTCTATCTCCCTCAAAAGAATGCTGTGGCATCACAGCTCACAGCAACCTCCAGCTCTTGGGCTCAGGCGATTCTCTTGCTTCAACCTCCCAAGTAGCTGGGACTACAGGAGCCTAGCACAACACCTGGCTATTTTTTTTGTTGCAATTGTCATTGTTGTCTAGCTGGCCCAGGTGGGGTTTCAATCCACTATCCTTGGTATGTGGGGCTGGCGCCCCACCCACTGAGCCATAGATACGCCCCCAAACATGTTTTAATATAGATATTAACGATGGCTGTAAAAAGCTCAAGAAAAGCATCAGATATTAAAAAGTAGAAATAGTTTCTCCCGAACCCCAAGAAGTGAATCCCAAAGAGCAACTGCTTTTGGCCCTGTCCTCTTGGTGGAGGGTCTCAGAGTTGAAACTGCACTGTCTGAAGTCTACCCTCCCTTCTCAGGCCCAGTGGCCAGCCAGCCTCCCAGGGCACCAAGTCAGGAGGCCATCCGTGCTCCGTCAGTCAACTGTGCCACAACTTGGCCCTTGTGTCATGCAAGACGGTGCTGTCCTCTTAGAAGACTCCACGTGGGCACACAGCAGGTCCACTCCTGGCTCTACTTTACGCTGATGACCCTATGGTCAGCCACATGTGCACGGTGTGCGCAGCACAGGTGCTGACAACGTGGTCCCCACACTGCCTCCTGAAGGGCCCTGGGACACTAAAAACAAACAAAATGCAAATGAAACAGACCAAAACTTTCTATCTGAAAACAAAGAACATATTACCTTTTTGTAATAATTTCTCGCCAAGAAACGGACTCAGTCACAAATTCTCTGAAGTTATCATTTGTTACAATTATGCCACCAGTTTTGTCTGCTAAGTGGAGTAGAAACCTAGAGTAATACAGAAGAATTTAAATGAGCAACAAGCACCCGTTTGGAGAAGCTGTGTCATAAGAAAACAAAGCAGCATCTTCTTCATAGAAAAATCACCAGAGAACCTCACCAAGGTGAGGCAGTGGGACATCTGAGCCCCTGTCAACCAACTAAACATTAATTTAAAATGGTGACTATCTCAAATTACGATTATAAAAAGTTATTTTTCCTACAACCTAATCTTTTTCCACATGATCCCAACTCCAATTGATACATTTTTCTAGGAAAGTCACACCATCAATAAATGGTAGTAACACAAATGCACAAGGCCCAGCGCGGAGAATGAACCAGCACTGGTGAGCTGGTGAACGGCTGTGCAGGTTTGAGCTGCTCGGCTACACCATTTTGGTTCTAAGATTAGCTGCTTGGTTAAGTCAGCCTTGCCATTCTTATTTTTTTATCTTTTTGCTTCTTTTTTTTGTGAGATGGAGTCTCACTTTGTCACCCGTGGTAGAGTGCTGCGGACTCACAGCTCACAGCAAAATCAAACTCTTGGGCACAAGTGATTCTCTCGCCTCAGCCTCCTGAGTAGCTGGGATTACAGGAACCCGCTACAACACCTAGCTATTTTTAGAGATGGGGTCTTGCTCTTACTCAAGCTGGTCTCCATCTCCTGAGTTCAGGCAATCCACCTGCCTTGGTCTCCCAAAGTGCTAGGATTATAGGTGTGAGCCACCCCTCCTGGCCCACGTTTTTTAAAATTTGTAGGTTCCTAATTTTTGCCAATTTAAGAAGAGATATGTAGAACTTTCTGTTTAGTGCTTTAGTTACAGATTTACTCTAATGCAAGTTGTGGAAGGGTATGTGGTGAAGGAAAAGGTTAAGAATTAACAGTATTTTGGCTCGGCGCCTGTGGCTCAAGTGGCCAAGACAGCCACCTACACCTAAGGTGGCGGGTTCAAATCCAGCCTGGGCCCACCAAACACAATGACGGCTGCAACCAAAAAATAGGTGGGTGTTGTGGCGGGTGCCTGTGGTCCCAGCTACTTGGGAGGCTGAGGAGGAGACTCGCTTGAGCCCAGGAGTTGGAGGTTACTGTAAGCTGTGATGCCATGGCACTCTACCCAGGGGGACAGTTTGAGACTCTGTCTCAAAAAAGAATTAACCGTATTCTATTTCATGGCTGGAGATTATTCATGCTGAAAACCCTCCTAGAGATGTGTGAGGAGAATGTGAAGTTTATCCCTAAGTCAGGAAGACTACATTGGTCTAAGGCAATGCAGACAAAGACAATGAAACAGTCAATTAAGATAATCATTAGAATGAAAAAAATGCTTTAATCAACAGTAGTAAAGGGAATTTAAAAACAAACTTCATTAGTTTCAGTGCTCTTAGGAAACTGTGAAAATTTAGTTCTTTATCAATGAACATTTTACAAATTATTTCCAACTTGTATGAGTTAAGTGGTGATACCTACTCAGAAGTTATAAATGAAAACAGGTAGCAAGGCTTCTGAGTGCAAAAACTATGAATTAGGACATATATTTATGTTCTCTGAAAACCCAGAGAACCACACAAATGAAGCAAAGCTTAGCACATTCATACACAGGTTCGAACCTTGCTGGTGTGAAAACAAAGCTGCAGTGTCAGAGGCCCTGAACCCTGCAGGGTCCCTGCTCAGTGTCCCAGTGCTGAGTGGGAAGTGGCTTCCACACTGTACTTCTCACTCATGCCACTTCCCCCACCAAGTACCCTCTCCTTCAGCGCCTCTGTGTCACCTCTGACTCTCCCAACACTCTGGTGCAAGGAAAGGAGGCCCTTCTGGTGAAGGGATGTCTGCTGTGGCCCCAAATCCCCGTCCCCCGCCACAGCCTCTGTTCATCTCTTACCCACCAGCCACCACTCAGTAGCTTGGGTGCCAGCTGGACACAATCTCCAGGGGGGATACTAGGTGGAACATTAAAGCAAAAGCCTGGGGTCGGGGGAGGCTGCAGTTCTATTAGACAGATAAAAATAAACAGCTGTGAGAGTGAACCACAGCAGCTGACGCCCAGTCCTCAAACCAGCAGACATGCTTCTAATTCCACACCGGGAGGAGCATTTTAAAAACTGGTCCTAATGCCACTGGGTAAGTCTGAAACCTACTCTCAGGCAACTCTCCTCTACTACCTCCCTGTGCACTTTCTCTAGACCACAAGCTCTTCAGGGCAGGAGGTACTGCTGAGCTCCATGTCCCCAGAACCGTGCTGTGCACACTGAGCTAGTGTGCTGGACTTGGTGAGTGCTCAGTAGTTTTTAGGAAAAAAAATACAAAATGTCGGTGACCAGGTGTAGTAGCATCTACTTTCTGGGTGACACAGCAACTTGGGCAGTGCGGCTCGTTCTCATCACAGCAGGGCCAGCTGAGGTGTCTTCCATTCTGGGGAGGACACACTGTAACAGACCAAGCCAGTGGCCAAGCCAGTGGCCAGAAGTAGAACAGGACACAAACACTATGAAAACCGCTTTCGAGGCTGCTGCTGAGACAGACGGCACTGGAGCCTGTACCAGAGAAGCCTACGTGTGAGCATGTGTTTACTTACAGATTTTTCAGCTGTGTTTTATTAAAAACCAAACCAAACCTCTTAATTCAATAGCTTCTTTTGCGATGTTCCTAAAACCATACATAGACTGTGCACTCATCTCACTGGTAATAAATGTTAACTTCTCAACACCCAAGTGCAGTGAGTCCTGGAGAGTGTGGGCCTGTCCAGCAGAGCAGGGGCTGGCTGCTCCCCACTCACACCTGAGGAAGGAAAAGGGCCTTTCATACCTGTCGTCATGAGAGGCAATTCTTTCTCCAAACACCATCCGGGCAGGAGTTAAAGATAATATTCCGAGCTCCTGGAGCTGGGTTAAGAAGTGTTGTTCTGTTCGTGGAATAAGTTGAATACACATTCAGAAAACGGCTATCTTCTCAGATATGTAAATAGATGAAAATATACCCAAGTGTTTCACTTGTAGAGTAGTAAAAAGCTTTTTTTCTATTGACTCAATTTTACTAACCCACTGGGAAGGAAAAAAAAAAATCAAGCAAGACCCATACTGTGGCAAGTGCAATGACTAGCTATTTTTAAAAACACAAAAAGGTTTGATTCATTTGCTTCTTAAATTAAGATAAGTAAACCATCAACTTATATTTAAGGAAACCTGCTGTCAAGAACTTTTTCAGAGTCACATTACGAGAAGTGGAAGACAGCAGGACAAGAATACACAGGGGCAGGGGCAGCGCGAGGGACCAGCTGCTTGGCCCACTCCAAAGGAAGGCCCCTCTTGAAAACCTGCCTGCCGCTGGCCTCCTAACTTCTCTTGTCTGTACAAATGTTTACTGGGTTTCATGGGGGTGGATAGTGACACAGGAGACAATGGGGCCAAAGCCACACTTTAGAAAACCAGCAATGGGCACAAGCAGCTAAAAGCTCAGGGCTTTTCCGAGTCCCACCCCTGCTCCCAGCGTGATGGTGCTCACTGACTCAAGCTGACCGCCGGCAGTGCTTTCTGTTCCTAGAGCTGCACAGTATGTAAGGACCAGAAGACTCTGTCAGTACCTAAGTGCAAAACTAACTACAACGTGGGTGCATCTGCTCATTCCTCACGGACCTTCTGTTCAAACAAATACGCTCTTCAAAATGAGAGAAGTCGGGAATACTTGGGAAATGTGTGGTTTGACCATTTCCACCTCACTAGTGACTAAGTTTCACTTCCTGTTTAATGTGTTGGGCAAGTCTTGTCCTCACCCTCCCTCCCTCGAATCTACCTTTTATTTCTAAGTGAAGACACAAACAATCTGAAGTTTCTCTGGAACACTTCATGATTGATACTAAGTTCGAATATTTCATGTATGGCCTGAAGGTCAGCCACAAAATACTTTACAATTAACAGAAACTGATTCATATTAAACCCTTAACAGGCTGTTAAAAAGACATTATACTTAAAGGTAACAAATTTATCAAATGACCCAAAAAATTCTATCTGAACAGTCAGAAACCCAGATAAATGGAAAAACATATTTTACTTTTTAGAAAGTAAAAAGAAAACTTTTGTGATGTGATGAACTCAAACATAACTTTCAGTATAAGCAACTATGTTAATTTTCCACCTATCCTCCCTCCAAGGTCCCCTGCAGTGACTCCCTCTGCTGTCCACAGCCCAGGGTTCTATGCCCAGCAGCCATGTGCTGTAATTCTGAGCCAACTCATCAAACATCTAGTTAGCAACCTAGAAAAATCCAGTTTATCTCACCTGTGACATTAGGATCACGTCTTGTTCTCCACTGAGGGACAAATACAGTGATGTTTCTGTTGCCAAGCTTCCAAAAATATTCAACTGCAATTGCAATTCCACGGCAAGAAAAGAACTTCTTCAGACCGTGGCTGTAAGAAAACAAATTTTATTTCAGTTTAAAGCGTATCAAACGTCACTATGAATAAAGATAAGATCCACACACAAAATTTCTCTCTTCCTTTTTTTAAAACATTTTTTGGCATTTAGCTGCCCACTACTTTGCAAAGTTGAGTGGCATGCACCGTGGGAGACATTCTCTCACCACCTGATTGCTTTAAGAAAACCCCCAGAACCTTATGATTTTTCTTACATTTTGTTTAGTTGATGTAACTGGGGATGCTGCTGTGGTAGAAGGCTGTGTGATTGTGAATTTCATGGTCATAGCTGCTTACTGTTTTTTTTTTTTTTAAGAGCCTACTCTATTGGGAAAAAAATATTATTTTTAAGTCAATGGCCTCTGAAGCATTTTTTACTAATTTTATTGAGAAACTGGTTGCTGATGCAGAAACAATTTAGTAGCTGTACTGACTGATGCTGTGACAGAGGATGGGGTGAAGATGTGGTGTGGTCATCAGCACCCCCACACCCAAGGCTGCAGCCGCCAGGAGACAAGTTGAGGGCAAGAGTGAAATGAATTGGGTCTGGTGCAGCAAAAGGACAGGAAGTCAGAGGAGAGGGAGGCGGCTGACAGAGGACCTGTGCCTAGAGGTACTTCCTAGAACCGGGGCTGCAGTTCAGTCCTGAGGGCATTTGAAGGAGCCAGGAAAGGGTATTTATTCGATGCAAGCAGAATCCAGGGGAAAGAAAAAAAGAAGCAACAGAGGATTAAAAATGCACTTCCCTCCTCCAAATCCAGGGACACTTGTCAAAAGAAAAGAAGAAAAATATTTAAATTTTATTCTCCAGAAGTGGAGGTAAAAAAGAAGAATGTTTGATTAAGTTTAAAATTCTGGAGGTAGTAATCGGTTTGTCTACTCATGAGTATTAAGAAAGAGAACAAAAATCAAAATCTCAAACTGTGATGCTACAATTTATGAGATTAGCATAACCTATTTTCTCTGCCTCAGCGATCACCTGTATTTGAGTGATGATAAACTGCATCTTCAGTCCTGTCTTCTCTCCACCTCTGGTGCCACAACATCAAAGCTGCACCATGAATATTCATTTCACTTGGAAGTGCTGTGCTAGGCACTGCTCTTACACCTTTCCCTGGCTCATTCAAATGCCCTCAGGACTGACAGCCCCCTTTCTAGGAAGCTACCTCTCTCTAGACACAGGTCCTCTGTCAGCCGCCTCCCTCTCCTCTAACTTCCTATCTGGTTTGCTCTGCTGGAACCACAGGGATGGGATGAATTCAGATCCCTGCTGGAAATGAGGAGATGCTTAAGAGCAACCCACCCTGGTCGCACAGCTGGAGGGGGATGAGCTGGATCGGGCTCCTGCTTCCTCACCCCCGTCCAGTGCCCAGTCCCTCACCCCACAGCGGTGGTGTCACCCCAATGGCACCTGCGTTCCTCGAGAGCAGGAATGGGCTGGACACTTCACAAGCACTACCGTCATGAGAGAATCAGAAAAGCTGCCTGCAAATTCTTTTGAGAGGGTAAAGTCCACTCTCTTTTTTAGTGAACCAGAAATAAGAAACTGCAGAGGCTCTTATCCCAGAAAATACACACAAGTGAACAAACCCCTTTGTGATGAAATAATTTAGGAGTGATCTGTTTATCTTAAAAGCATTCAAAATATGACAAGAATGTAGCAAAATGACCTTTGCTACTAGAAAAAAAGACTGTGGTCATTTTTAAAAGGGTCCCATTCAGTCTTTAATAAATCGTCCATTACTCTTAATTGCTTAACAGCAAGAACAGGTCTAAAATTAGCATCACCCATGGCCCTAAAACAACTTTCACAACACAGAAGCTGACTCTTAGAAAAACCAGGGGCCACGTCCGTCTGGTCCTCAGAGCGAACCCTGAGAGGTGCTGGAGAAGCTTCAGAAGGCCCTTCTCGGCTCTTCAGTACAGACGCAACTGTGCTCTGTGGCTTTTTCTTCTTTTCTTTAAATGAAATGCACCTGCTGATAGCAACATTGCAAACTGGACGAGTTCCATTCTACTGGGTCACTGAACAAAAAGGGCAGAATTCTGCTAACTTAGAAAGCACAGAGAGAAATAAATGGAGCTTCTAGAAACATGAGCTCTCAAGTTCCGAGGTGTTACTCCCAGTGACACCATTTTTAATACTCTGAAAAATCTCCAGAGCTGCAGATTCACCCAGAAAATAAAAGAAAAAAAAGGGGAGCCAAATTATTGCCCTTAAATAAATATGGAAGGTCCACTAGGGCCCCTTCTACTTCAAGTCCAACACCCTGACCAGGCAGACAGGAGCTTAATCACCACTGACTCCTATCTTCTCTGCAATCAACCAGAGCAGCTTGTTGACAGATAAACCCCGATCAACTGCCTATTTAGACCCAGAGACAAAGTCTGCATGCAAAGTTTATGAACATCTCTCTACCTACGGGAAAGCTGCCGCTCTGGGTCCCCCAGCTCCGAGTGCAGAATGAATAGCTACCGGTCATGGAAGGCTGGGTGTTCAGGCTCTTCAGAGAGATTTAAATTCCTGTTTCCATACAATTGGAACAAGTTATATCATCAGTTTGTTTCCCAAATTATAGCAGGCAGTTGACCAAAACGAAGATGGGTGACACAGAGCTGATGAAAACTCAGGGCGCGTGGGGCAATGGTGGAAAGCCCTTTCTGAACTACCATGAAAAAGTGGCTTCCTTCTACAGCTTCCACTTCATAAAAACGGGCAAGGATGGAACCCTGACACAGAAGACCAGCACAGAAATGGTTAAAATACACAGTTCTAGCAAGTGAAGGGGCACATCTCATCAAGGTGGAAACCAGCCCCCTGGATGAGTCAGGTGCTCTCAGGCTGGACTCTCAGACTGACAAAGCTGCTATCTGGCCGCCTCTGTGGAGTCCAGCCACACACCGCAGACAATTTCCACTGACTCATCACTTGACTCATTCATGGTGACAAGAGGGAAAAACCAAGTGAAGATATGTATTAACATAATTGGCAGCAGTAAGCAGAGCATTCTGGAATTTCTCACAGTGTGCACGAGCCATAGACATCACACCAGATAGGCAAATAAACAAAGGCTTTGCAGGAACACAGGGACGTGAGTCCAGGCTGCTTCAGGGTGGGGCTCACACCAAAGGATCCTGTTGCTTAAGAACTCAAATTTCCTTCTAACTACTTCCCCCAACTAGTTGAGTCAAATGAGTGAGGTCTACTCACCAGTTCTTACGCAACCCCAGACGTAAGTATCCAATGAGGCCAAGGCCTGAAAATCCCAACCACAACTGCTGTGGGAGACAAGGTGTGTTCGTGGGGGTTTGGGAAGAGACATTCTGGGTGCAAATCTCACTATCTGTGTAACCCTGGACAAGACTTTTAAGCCATTTCATGCTATACATACGTTGTACTTTTTTCCCCTCACACAGTATGAATAGTATGTTTTAAAAATACAGTGCCGGATACATAACAAGGTGTTCCAGCTTTAAGATCCCGAATATTTGTGGAATTAAATATAAGGCCTAAGTTAAAATTTAATCTAAGTTAAATTTAGATTAATTACTGGAATAGCAACCATGAAGTTACGAATGAGCGGTAAAAACCCACTTAAAAAATTCGAAGCTGGGCACAGCAGTGCTTGTCTGTGCTTTCAAATACCAAGGAGGCTGAGATGGGAGGATCACTTGTGGCCAGGAGTTTGGGTCCAGCTTGGGCAATAGAGTGAAACTCCAGAAAGAAAAGATCCCAGTCTATCTTTAAGTCTTTAATTCATCTATTCACCAACAAACCTTTGCTGAGTGACCTACTGTGTATCAGGGGTAGCTCAGTAAGAGGCAGCTCAGGTCTTTCGTGGAATTCCATCTAATCTAAATCACACTAAAGCTAAATCAACTGTCAAATAAGTGTTGGTATTTTTTTCAACTTAAAAAATGTTACTGAGTTCAAATTCACATGATATAAAATAACCATTTGACAGTGACCAAGCCGATGGCATCTGCTGAGGTCACAATGCTCAGCGGCTGTTGCTTTCATCCAGTTCCCAAACATCCCTTCACTCCAAAATAAAACCCTATGCCCGGCAGGCAGTTTCTCCCCTAGAATAGGGTTGATATTAACGACTGATACTTTCAGATCAATCTACATCAAATTAAGTGTAAGTCTGTCTTTCCAGGGGACACATCCTTCTGTAAAAGTGCTGCTTTTAAACTGAGACATCTGCGAATTCGAAGAAAATGCAAATCCTCCCCAAATCATCAGTTTTCAAAAATGAATGAAAATCAGCTTGCACATTTTCCCCTAGGGCACTAAATCAGAGGTTTTCAAGAGACACTACTGCACTCCAGGGTGTTAGGAAATGGGTGGGTGTCACAATGCCTGGGAGGGACACTGTGGGCACAGGGGAGGGGACGGGCACAAAGCACTTCCTGTCAGGGGCAGGAGCCACCACTCTGATCCCAACAGTGACCCCTCTGAGAAATGTGTTAGCTACTACCAAAAGGGTTTTTAAAGTATCATTATCACTGTTCATTCTAAGCTCATTTGCATTTCTTATTCTTTGAACACCAATTTTGAATATCTTTCCACATACAAAAAAGTGAAAAAGGATTAGTATTACTCACAATGATGACCTAAATTTTATACCATCACTTGGCTCAAGAAATCTTAACAATGAAGAACTAGTGCTGGGCTTGGACTATCCACGGGTGACTGAAATTAGGTTTTACATTTTTACTTAGATAATTCTATGCAGCTATGGGTTCCCCCCAATAGGGCTGCCAAAAAAACAAACTGAAATGACAACAGTATTAATTCTGAAATGAAGATGGGCAGATTCTACATTTTTAGTTTGTCTTTCAAACTTTAACCTCTGAAATGCTAGATTTCCTTTTTTCTTTTTAACAGCAAAACACAGCATCAATAATTTATTCAAATAATAAAAAGCAAAAGAATCCTTATATTTTAAAAAATACATACTAAAATATTTATAGATGAAATAATATATAGAGATTTCCTTCAAAATATGGTAGACTCTCCATAGCTGACCACCTCCCCACACTGACAACCTCCTCAAGTTGACCTAATTTTCATAGACTGGACCTGCACCACAATTACCCATCAGTGTAGGAGGCCTAGTCCCCTATGGTCACCATCTCCACAGGTTGACAAGTGGGTTCCAGTTCTGTGGGTGGTCAGGTTACAGATGTTCTACTGGACAAGGGGAGTAAGGCAGGAGGCGAGGGCATGGTTGAAAACAAGATTGGTCATGAGTTAACTGGTAAAGCTGGGTGATGAGTCCATGGGGATTCATTATATTACCTTATGAATTTAGAAGTTCTAATAAAAACACCACAAAAATTTACAAATGGTGCTTTCCTATCTTAAGTTCAAATATAGCAAACTGTGGCCTGACTTAATATGCAAACAAACTGCAGTCTAACTCTTGTGCCGGCCAATCACAGGCTGAGAACCAGGAGACCGTGCCCAAAGAAGGTGAATCCAGGGCTGTAACCAGTCAGGCTGCTGTGTGGTCCCTCCCTTTCCCGTCCATAAATACTGCCTGCCCACATTGCCGGGTGGGGCTTTGAACCTCTCCGGGTTCAGGGTCCTGCCTGCTTGATTCATAAATCGTTCTTTGCTCACATAAAGTCTGCCAAATTTAATTTATCTAAAGTTTTTCTTTTAACAACAGGGTGACTGGCTTTCAGAAAAAGAAGGCAAACTTTACCTGGCAGTTGTGCAAATGGCATGATAAAGATGATCTTAAGGGCAGGTCAAAAGCCAACAGAAACTCAGAAGGATGAAGTGAATGCAAACCACACAGCGGGTCCACGGCGGGGTGGAGACTGCCTCTCCCGCTATTCTAAGCAATACTCAAGTACCCCTTACAGAAAAACCCAATCCCACGCCACAGGTATGAATCAAAATGCTCAGAGGGGTCTAGGATAGGCTTAACACAAATGATGGTTCAACCGTTTGACTAAAAACAAATATTACACACTTCCAGTAAGAGCAGAGGCCTACGCTGAAATTCAAACTGACTAATTTTCTTACAAAGGAAACTGATATTGCTCTATCAACATAAGTACATCGAACCTACTACCACTGCACATTCTTGGCTAGAGAACAGGCATATTCCAGTGTAGCATGGAAAAATGTCTTTTTTACCTGAACCTCCCCCATCCTCATTGAAACTAATGGTTTTCATAGTATCAAGACCCTAACTTAAAAATCTGTGTGCATCACTGGGCAATGTAATGTGAAAAGATGCATTTTCTATCATCTCTTGCCCTTGGATCTAGAAGCTCAGCAGGATGAAACTACGTTTATGACTCCAGAAGATGGAATGGAAACCTTTCCAACCAGTTAGTTTTCCCCCAGGTCAGGTTATAGATCAACTATACATGTGCATGAGGTAGTTCTCACGTACGTATGCAATTCATCGACACTGCTGAAGTCCTATAAAGTAATTTGCAAAGTGGACTCACGTAATTGCAACATTGCTCCCATCTATCACAATGTGCTTCAAATCCGTTCTTCCTGGTTCATTTTTTAATTCCAGTTTGTAAGGTACTTTTAGAGTATCTCGAAACCTCTGAACCCCTGTAACTGAGCAATCAATATAATCAGAAGGTCCTGCCAACTTTGCGTCCATAACTGAAGGCAGGTGCTGGGGCAGCGGCATTGGTGGAATGAGGGGTGGACAATTTGGCTTGGACTGAGGAGAGCTACAACATCCTGAGTGTTTTTCACAGGGAGGTTTCATAGTATTTGGACGCAGGGGTTCTGCCTGATGCTGCAAACCATTTTCAGGAAAAGCTGGACTTCTGGGCTGGTGACTCAACGCTCCCCTCGAAACAAAACTGACTTCTTTGGGACTTGATGGGGGAACAGAAGGCAAAAGGCCATCAGTTTCAAGGTCCACGTTACAAACACAGCTCCGGTTTGAGGCCCAGATGTCACGTTTCGGTTCTACTGGCAGTGTTCCCACAGTATTAGTTGGCTGTGTGTGAGTCTCTGTCTTCTTTGTTGAATCTGTTGTAAGCTCATTTCCACTGCTACAAAAACTTTTACTTTTGCTTTTGTTGGTCTCTGAATACACAGTACCAGGTGAAAATTCTCTGTCTTCTTGGAACCTTTTATTTTCTTTTTCAATTTCTTCTAAGAGTAATAATGGTTCAGTAGATGGCCCATATTCTCTAATAACCTTTTCAACAATTTCTTGGGAATAGCCCATGGTTTTAAAAAAGTTTACGAGGATGTTGTACTCCATTTCCTCAGTAGTGTCTTTTACATCTAGACTTAAGTTTTCGGAAATGGTAGAAGACTCAGACAGGTCAGTGATTATATTTCCAGCTGATGTCTTACCCTCAGGTAAAAGCTCTCCCTCTGGAACATTTTCCAGAGAAAACTGCTTCTTGGTATGTCTTTCTTCAGAATCAGAAAATCTCCTTTTGTGACAAACTCTGTCCTTGGAAAGCACTTCTTCACTGGGGGTGAGGCCATTTACTGGAACACAAAGCACATCTGGTGAGCTAGAAAAGACGATGTCCATCTGTTTTGTAAGCTCAGACACAGGAGTCCCGGCTTTATTTCTTGCATCTTCCTGCAAAACAATTTCATCTCTGGAAACATTCAGCCCTGTGGCAGCATTCTGTGTAAACTCTGCGTGTTGAGAATCTCTAATTTCAATAACATTATCATCTCCTGTTTCAAAGAGACTCTCCTCACCTTGGGTGAGTGTCAAAAGTTCTTTTTTCAAGGAAGTGGGCAAAATCAACAAATCCATTGTATAATTGTCTGCACGGGCTTCAACAAATTGTCTGAATTCCCTTTTCACCTCTGATTCTTTCTGACTGCTGGGTAAGTTCTCATTATTCTCAAAGAGCTTTACAAACTGTTGAATGTGACTCCGAGCCATGACCACAGCCTCAGCACTGCCTCTGATGCCGAGCAGCCCGATGTCCAGAATGCAGAGGTCAGCACAAGTATCCTGAATCAAGCTCTTCAGAAACAGGCTCTCTGCTCCAACAAAAATACAGTGCATGGCCTTGGGGTAACATTCTCTTTCTTCTAGTTCCGGTTCACAGATTCCTTTAATGTATTCCTATAAAGAGAAGATAAGAAATTAGATCATTTACAAAAAACTCCTTACAGCACAAATTAAGTTACATATGTCAATACAGAAATGGATTTTTTAAAATACCTATAAAAAACGAACATCTTTGCTTGCCATTGGTTACTACTGATACAGCTTTCCCCCATTTAAGGCTGAACAGGGGACCCCAGTTTTCCTAGGCCTGGGCAATTTCATGAAGCCATGACCTTTTGCCCTGAGCTGGGAATACTACATTCATTCATTGATGACTGAAAATGTGTTTCCATTTGCCAAGTCCTGGCCAAGTGTAATTCTCAAGACCTAATACCCTAGACAAAGAGCCCATGTGGAGACTTCCCAATTGGGTCTTTCCCTTGCCAGAAGCTCTGGTGCTTTTTACTCCTCCTGTATTCCCTTCTATCTAATAAAATCCTCTTATTACTGATCTGTGGTCCGTGGGTTTATTCTTCAAATCCCTGAGACCAAGGACCTACTGAAGAAAGAAATTCTGGTAACACTGTTATACCACAACACAATCAAGATAGTGACTTTTGCTTCACTACTACCACCCCTGGTTTTCAGATACAACAAAAAAATACCTGGTTCCCAGATACCTTGAAGGCATTTAGAAAGAATAAGATTTAACAAAAAACATTTTTTCTAGCTGGTTGTAATACTCTATATCCTGTATAATTTTATGTCTCTTTTCTAAAGAAGACCAGACTGCTTAAATTAAACGCAAAACTAACAGAGCTGGAGAGGCTGAGCATTACTGATGTTTCAGACCCTAGCACTGAAGGAAGCCAGTGAGCACCAAGAAAGGGCCCGGGCTTCGTAGCAGTCAGGTTGTCACTGGAGGTGGCAGCAAGCACGCACACACACATCACACACACACTGGGACACATCTGTATTATAATAACCCTGGCTCTCAAGTCAGTGTCTCAGTCTCAAATTCCAGACATTAAATAGTTCAATTTACCTAATCCTTCTAAGCTCAGCTTCTCCAACTATGAAAGAGATAAGTAAATATGGTGCAATTGCAGGGGTTTTGAAGGAATTCAAAGAGACAACAAACTCGCAAGCCCTGACAACAGTGCCTTGTACAAAGTAAATGCTCACTAAAGACCAACAACACTGTTACATCAGCAAATACGTTCTGGACAGACTTGTGATGACTTGAGCCTTGTGATGTCTCAACCATAAAGTTAGAATGGTATTACCAAAAACGATGTTATTTAGAAGTTTAACCTGTGCAGTACCAGCTAGAGGCTTTGTAAGATTTCACTTGCTATGCTGATGGCCATACTTCTTTTAAGTTAGAATTTATATTGAAATATGTGCATACATATTCCCCGTGCATCTATCATCTGGAACTGAAATATGTCACAGAGCACAAGTGCTACCTGAGCAGTAAGGCGCTCAGCCATGATTTCCTCGCTGCCTACGTCCTTCTGAATGCACCTGCAGTGTCTGCGTCCTGAAGAAGCATGGAGATCACTGGCCATAGGACACTCTGCTACTTCTGTCAACACCGCAATCGAGTTAAACACAAAGTAACTTATCATCCCCTTTTGGGGAATGCTCAGCAGTGTCAGACACTGCTTATCACTTCAGATCTTCACGGGGCAACATCTAGCTATCACTTCTTTGAAATTATGCTGCATTAAGATTGTGACTTTAAGGTTTTTTTTAAACATCCTATAAGATGCGGTGTGCCCTTCATCTGGTATCCTCTCATCATTTCATTAATATAATAGTATCAAAATCAGGATATTTACATTGTAAATTGTTACATGGTTCTGTGCCACTTTATCAAATGGCTTTGTGAAATTACCATCTCAGTCAAGACACAGAACCATCCCATTGACACAAACACTTCCTTTTCGATACCCCTTTATTATCATGCTTGATCACCCACCCCGTCCATCTAGGGCTCCTGGCAACCACTATCTTTACCACTTTGCAACCTCTAGAATTTTACATAAATTATGTAACACGAGACTTTTGAGGTTGGCATATACTCAACGTTAATATGTATGAGTATGTTTAAATCGTTTTTTTAACCATATACTACTGACTTCCTACTTGGAACTATTAAAAAATAAAACTACTGGTTTGGCACCTGTAGCTCAAGCAGCTAAATGCACCAGTTACATACACCAGAGCTGGTGGGTTCGAATCCAGCCTGGACCTGCCAAACAACGACAACTACGACCAAAAAATAATAATAAAAAAATAAATAAATAAAATAGGGCGTTGTGGTGGGCGCCTGTTGTCCCAGCTGCTTGGGAGGCTGAGGCAAGGGAACTGCTTAAGCCCAGGAGTTGGAGGTTGCTGTGATGCCACGGCACTCTACCAGGGCGACAGGTTGAGGATCTGTCTCAAAAACAAACAAAAAAAACTGCTATGAACAATCATGTGTGGGTTTTTATGTGAACTCAAGTTTTCATTTCTCAAAGATAAAAGGTCCAGAGGAGCAGCTGCTGGGCCATATGGTGTGTGCTTACCTATATGCCCTCTTCAGCAAGATGTCTGTGTTTTCCTTTTGTCCATTTCCTAATTGGACTGTCTGCATTTTACTATGCAGTTTTGAGAGTTCTTATTCTAGGTATGAGTTTTTTCTCAGATATGTACAATCTGCAGGTATTTTCTTAGCTGGTAGTTTTGTTTTCCCAGCATTGTAACAGGGTGTTTTGTGACACATTTTTAATTTTTGTTCTATGTTTAGTAGAGATGGGGTCTTGCTCAGGCTGGTTCCAATCTCCTGAGCCCAAGCAATCCACCCACCTCAGCCCCTACAGAGTGCCAGGACCACAGGTGTGAGCCACTGTCCCCATAAGTTTCTAAGAACGCTCAGCTAATTTTTTCTTAACCAAGTCACAGGTCCTGAAAATTATTCTCTAAGCTTTCTATTTAAATCTATGACCCATTTTGAGTAGAGTTTTGTATACGGTATGATATTTAGGTTGGCATTTTTGCTATGAATATCAGGTTGCTGGAGCACCATTTCTTGAAGAGTATCCTTTCACCATGTTAAGTGTATTTCTATCAAAAATCAGCTGGCCATCCTTGTGTGGCCCTCCTTCTGGTTCCTATTCTGTTCCATCAATCTACAGAATTACCTTTTCACCAGTCTCACACCATTTTGACTGCTGTGATCGTATGATTTCTTAAAACTGGATAGTGACTATTCCCACTTTATTATTCTTTTAAAAATTGTTTTATTCTAATTCTTTTGCCTTTCCATGTAAGTTGTACAATTGTAGTCTGTAAAATATTATCATCTTGCTGGAGATATGCCGGCAATTGTGCTGACAACTGTGTCAGGAACTGACTTCAATATGACGGCAACTGACATTTCCTGAGTCGTCTTCTGATCCAGGAACCTGGCATGTCTCTCCCTTTATTTGGATTTTTCTTTGCTTTCTTTTTCATTAGCATTTTAAATATACATGTTTGGCTAGATTTATAATTAAGAATTTCATTTTTATGAGTGATTGTAAATGGTATTGGATTTTTAATTTTGATTCCCATGTTCATTGTTAGTATTCAATTGATTTTTATATGTTGATCACAAGTAACCTTCCTGAATTCACTCATTGCTAGTCCAAGGACATTTCTGTCTATATAATTTCCTATGAATTTCTATATGGACAATCACATTATCAGCAAATATTTCTTTTCTGATTTATATTGCTGTTATTTTTATTTTCTTACTTTACTGCAGGGGCTAGAAAGTCCAGCTCTATGTTGAAGAGCAGTGGTGAGCGCTGACAAGCTTGTCGCGTTCGTGATCTAAAAGGAAATTCAGTCTTTCACCATGAAGAATGACAACTGTAGACGGTCTATTTATTATACCATATTTTTACTGTATCTATAGATGTCATCACATCGAGCAAGTTACATAGTGTTCTAGGAACATGAGAACTGGAGGTGAAATTTGTCAAATGTTTTATTACATCAAGTGACCTAATCCTGTGATATTTTTCTTCATTAGCCTGTTAATATGGTGGGTTATACTGACTTTTGACATCGAAACCAGACTTGCATCCCTGGAATAATCCCTACATGGTAATGGTGTGTACTTTTATATATTGTTGAACATTCTGTCAAGAATTCACACATCTTTAGCATTCGTATTCGTGAGGAACTGGACAGTTTTCCTTCCTGGTTCTGTCTCCTTCTGGGCTGAGCACCAGGGTAATCAATACTGGCTATACCTGAGTTAGGAAGTGTTCTTTCCTCTTGTATTTCTTTGAATAGATTGTATAAAGTTGATATGCTTTTGAAAATACTTTGTAGAAATCTCCTGTGAAACGACCTTGTCCTGGAGATTTCTTAACTACAGGCTATTTAAATTATCTATTTCATGATAGGTAAGTCATGGCACTTTGTACCTTTTGATGACTTAGTCCATTTCATCCAAGTTGCCAAATTTATGAATGTAGACTTGTCTGTAGTATTTCCTTCTGTGACAATATCCTGTTTTATTCCTGATATTAATAATTTGTGTCCTTTCTCCTTTTCTAATATAAGAAGTATTAAGCATTACTAATTTTCATCACTGCTTTAGCAGTATCCCAAAATTCTGATAGGCTGCATTTTCATTTAGTTAAATGAATTTTTCAAAATTTCCTTTGATTTATGCATTATTTAGAAGTGTTTACTTGCTTAGTTTCCAAGTATTTGGAGATTTGCCTATTATTTTTCCATTACTGATTTTTTAGTGATGTGGAGAGTGCACTGTGAGATGGCAAGGCCCACACAGCCTGGGGAACATTCAGGGAATGAACCCTCCACTGCTTCTCCTCCATTCCCCAAACAGCCACATTCCTTTCTTCACACGCCCAGAGTCACATAGCTCTCTGTCTAGTTAACTATGCAGAGATCCTTGTGGTCTTTACCTTCTTACTTCTCATGTTAACGAAGTTGAGTCATTATATCTGCATTTTCCTATTGTACTCTAAGACCAAAATTATGTCTTTTGTTTATGCTACTTCCCTATATTGTCCATGCTACCTCCCCCTGGATAATCCTGTACAAATACTATAAAATAAAGCTGATTTTGTGCTTTGGTGCTGGCTGCAGCCACTAGTTCAGCAGTCCTCCTGATCCCATCTTTCGTCTCTGTGTCTTCCTTTAGACTGTATTTTCCTCACCCCTTCCACTCTGGTTTGCTCTCCCGCACCATGCTTGTTCAAGACATGGTTTGATGCCTTTGATCAGAATACTAAGTGATCTCAATTCTTTTAAATGTATTGAGATTTGTTTTCTGGCCCAGGATAGGGTCTACATTGATAGTTTGTAGGTATTTGTTGAGTAGAATGTTCTATAAATATATAATAGATCTGGTTGGTTGGTGGTGGGTGATGATGAGTTCTAGATCTTTGCTGATTTTGTTTAATGGTTTTATCAATTGTTGAGAGAAAAGTGAAGTCGCCAACTATTACATAATTGTAGATTTGTCAAGTTCTTTTCAGTTCTATCAATTTTTGCTTCACATATTTTGTAGCTGTATGGTAAGAAATACACATATTTAGCACTGTTATAAAATGTGTTCTTGAATTGGTCCTTTTACTATGTAATGTCTTTATTTCTTGGTAATTTTGGCTGGTGTTTTCTTTTGATTAATGTTTTCCCTTTCCTTTTTAACTTACCTATATGATTATATTTAAAATATGTTTCTTGAAGACATTAAATATAGCTGGGTTATATATTTTTAATTTATCTTGACAACTGCTTGAAGGAGATTTAACTGGTATTTACTATTTGTTTTTAATGTAATTATCATTAAGTTTGAATTTAAACCTTTCATTTTATTTGTTTTCTGTTTATTATCCATATTGTATTCCTATTCTCCCTATCTGGCCTTGTTTTGTTTGCAGTTTTTGGCCGGGACTGAGTTTGAACCCACCACCTCCAGCATATGGGGCTGATGCCCTATTCCTTTGATCCATAGGCACTGCCTGTGGCCTTCTTTTGCATTATACATTTTTTTTTTGTATTATAATTTACTTATTGCATTTTAAAAACTATACACTTATGGCTCGGCCCCTGTGGCTCAATCGGCTAAGGCGCCAGCCATGTACACCTAGGAGGTGGTGGGTTCGAATCCCCAGCCTGGCCCGCCAAACAACGATGGCTGAAACCAAAAAAATGGGCAGGCGTTGTGGTGGGCGCCTGTGGTCCCAGCTACTTGGGAGGCGGAGGCAGGAGACTTGTTTGAGCCCAGGAGTTGGAGGTTACTATGAGCTGTGATGCCATAGCACTTTACCCAGGGGGATAGCTTGAGGCTCCATCTCAAAAAAACAAACAAACAAACAAAAAAAACTATACACTTAGGTCAGGTGCAGTGGCTCACTCCTGTAATACTAGCACTCTGGGAGGCCGAGGCAGGTGTATTGCCTGAGCTCACGAGTTCAAGATCAGCCTGAGCTAGAATAAGACCTGATCTCTAAAAATAGCCAGGTGTTGGGGTGGGTGCCTGTAGTCCCAGCTACTTGGGAGGCTGAGGCAAGAGAATTAAGAATTTGAGGTTGCTGTGAGCTGTGATGCCATAGCTTGTCTGGTGCACACCTTTCATGTGTAGACTGCCAGCTCTAGTGCCTGCTTCCACTCAGCTCCTCATCTAACTCATTACCAAGCCTATATTTCCCTACTGTAAATCAACCTAAGGCCAGGTACCAGACAAGGAGTGATAGTCACCATAAAGCCTGTTGAAAATATTCAGACTACACAATCTTAAGCTGTTTAATACAGCCTGCCTTGCCTTTCTCATGAAAACGCCAATAGTTTCTGGCCACCTACGCTTTCCCCTTGCTTCTGTTTCCTCACCAAACTCTGATGCTTCCTCTGTGGCCCTGCATGGTACAGCAAACTCCCTTCTCTTGGAAAAGTGATGCCTTCTTTCAATGGCATTGATCTCTCTGCACTGTTACTCAATCACCTCAATACATTCAATTGGTACACATTTTATTTATTTATTTATTTTGAGACAGAGCCTCAAATTGTCACCCTGGGTGACAGTGCTAGTGGCACTGTAAACCAATTCAACCTTTTTGGAAGGAAGGATGGAGAATTCTCAAAGTAGACCTCCCATTTGATCCTGCAATCCCATTACTGGGCATCCACCCAGGAAAAAAAGTCCTTTAATCATAGCTCACAGCAACCTCCAACTCCTGGGCTCAAGAGAGTCTCCTGCCTCTGCCTCACAAGTAGCTGGGACTACAGGCGCCGGCCACAACGCCTGGCTTTTTTGGTTGCAGCCATCATTGTTGTTTGGTGGGCCAGGCTGGATTTGAACCTGCCAGCTCAGGTGTATGTGGCTGGTGCCTTAGCCACTTGAGCCACAGGCACCGAGCCTGGTACACATTTTAGAGTATCATCATGTAAGTTTCTTTATCCTTGGTACTTTTCTTTTTTCACTTTATCACTGTCTCATTCATAATTTACATACATTTGAAATAACATCAGACAAAGTTATTATTCTTTATTTCAATAATCAAACTCACGTTAAAGAACGCAAGAGGAAAAAGTAACCTATCACATTTACCTAGATATTCACCACTTTTGTCTGAAGAACTTCCTTCAGAAATTCTAATGGACCAGACTGACAATGATTTCGCTTTCATTTTTCTTTAACTGAGAATGTTTTATTTCACTTTCATTCTTGAAGAATTTCACTGGATAGAAAATTCTAGGCTAACAGTTCTTTTTTCACTTTCCCCCTTGATTTCTGATAAGTCAGTCATTTTACTTATTTTTTTTTTATTCTTGAGGATTCATTGAGAGTACAGAGAACCAGGTTGCACTGATTGCATTTGTTAGGTAAAGTCCCTCTAATAATTGTGTCCCCTCTCCAAGAGGTGTGTCACATACCGTGACCCTCCTCACCCCTCCCTCCTTCCTTCTGTCTGCTCCCCCTTCCCCTACCACATACTAGGTCATCAACTGTCCTCATATCAGAATTGAGTACACTGCACTCTTGCTTCTCCATTCTTGTGATGCTTTACTAAGAAGAATGTGTTCAACTCCATCCATGTTAATACAAAAGATGTAAATTCTCTATTTTCAGCAAGTTAATGCATTCCTGAATTGGTAGGCATTTAGGTTGTTTCTATAATTTGGTGCTTGTAAACTGAGCTGTGATAAACAGTCTACTGCAAACGTCCTTATGATAAAAGGATTTTTTTTATCCTTTTTTTTATCCTGCATGGATGCCCAGTAATGGGATTGTAGGATCAAATGGGAGGTCTACTTTGAGAATTCTCCATCCTTCCTTCCAAAAAGGTTGAATTAGTTTACAGTCCCACTAGCAGCGTAAAAATGTTCCCTTCTCTCCACATCCATGCCAGCATCTGTAGCTTTGAGATTTTGTGATGTGGGCCATTCTCATTGGGGTTAGGTGATATCTTAGGGTGGTTTTGATTTGTGTTTCTCTGATAATTAGGGATGATGAGCATTTTTTCTTATGTTTGTTAACCATTTGTCTTATCTTTTTTAGAAAAGGTTCTATTCATCTCTTTTGCCCATTGATAGAAGGGACTGTTGGTTTTTTAATGTTTTTAAGTTCTCTGTAGATCCTAATTATCAAAAGCTTTTGCTAGATTCATAATATGCAAGTATCTTCCCATTCTGATAGTTGTCTATTTCCTTTGGTTTTTGTCTCCTTAGCTGTACAGAGCTTTTCAATTTAATTAAGTCCCATTTGTTTTATTTTTGTTGTTGTTGCAATTGCCACTGAAGTCTTCTTCATGGGCGGCGCCTGTGGCTCAAAGGAGTAGGGCATTGGCCCTGTATGCAGGAGGTGGTGGGTTCAAACCCAGCCCCTGCCAAAAACTGCAAAAAAAAAAAAAAAAAAAAAAGAAGTCGTCTTCATAATGTCTTTCCCCAGTTTGATAACTTCAAGTGTTTTCCCCCACACTTTCTTTGAGGACTTTTATTGTTTCATGCCTTAAATTTATATCTTTTATCCATCTTGAATCAATTGTAGTGAGTAGGGAAAGATGTGGACTTTTTGTGGTTACTCAGTTCTTCCAGCATCATTTATTTAGTAGAGATTCTTTCCCCCAGTGTTGCTTGTTTTGGTTTATCAAAGATTAGGTCACTATACGTTGTTAAGTTTCATTTCATGGTTTTCTATTTGGTTCCAAATGCCTATGTCTCTATTTTTGTGCCAATACCATGCTGTTTTGATCACTATAGCCTATCATACAGTCTAGTAGGCTGATGTCCCCCAGCTTTGTTTTTATTACTAAGAATTGCCTTGGCTATATGGAATTTTTTTCTGGTTCCATATAAAAATGAAAAATTATTTTTTTCTAATCTACAAAGTATGATGTTGGCATTTTAATGGGGATGGGACTGAATCTGTAGATTGCTTTGGGAAGTATAGACATTTTAATAATGTTGATTCTTCCCAGCCATTAGCATGGTATGTTCTTCCATTTGTTAACATCCTCTGCTATTTCTTTTCTTAAGGTTTTGTAATTTTATCTTTTTCCAAGTTTGGAAAGTTTTCAACACTTTCTCTACTTCTCAATCCCCTCCCCCCCAACTGAGTCTCATTTTGTCACCCTCGGTAGAATGCTGTGTTATCCCAGCTCATAGCAACCTCAAACTCTTGGGCTTAAGTGACCCTCTTGCTTCAGCCTCCCTAGTAGCTCGGACTACAGAGATCTGCCACAACATTTAGCTACTTCATTAGAGATGGGGTCTCACTCTTGCTCGGTCTGTTCTAGAACTCCTGAGCTCAAGCAATTCACCAGTCTCAGCCTCCCAGAGTGCTATGATTGTAAGTGTGAGCTATGATGTCTAGCCTTTTTAAACTGAGTCCATTTTGTGAGTTTTTATTTATAGATTTTTCTATTTTTACTTTGCCATTTTGTTTTTCTATCTTCTATTTCTTTCTTAAAACTTTTAACTTTTCTACTGGTTTCTAGAGTATTTGTGATTACCTGTTGTACTGTTTTCATAATAAATATTTTACTCTTCGTCAGGTAATTCCAACATCTGTGTCATTTCAGCACTGGTGTTTGTGATCTTTTCCCATAAGAACTGAAAATTTCCTTGTTCTTCATATACCAAGTAATTTTGTATTGTGTCTATTTAGAAATATTATGTTATGAGACTGGGTCTCGTTTAAATCCTATGAATGTTCACACCTTTGCTTTAGAAGAGCGCTGACCTAATTAAGTTATGGCTGTAATCTGCAATCTGTCTTCTGTGAGCTGTGGTTTCAATGTCAGTTCAGTTTTCAAAGCCTCTACAATGCTATTTGTAGCTGCCCTACATGTATGCCACCATACAGTCATTCTGGGACTTGAATGGTGGTCTTTTTTTGTTAGTTCAGCTCTCAGAAGCCTTTCTTATTAGACCTGATTAGAAATAGTTCCATGCAGGGGGTGAGCCTAGGAGATCACAAACAACTTTCTGGCTCACTTTCCTGAGCTTCTCTCCCTCTGCCACACTGGGTGCTTTCTGGTTTCCTGGGGCTCTTCTTTTGGGCTGGGCCTTTCATTATCCCACCTGTACTTCTACAGCTGTGACTGGGTCCAGCCAGAGGACATAAAGAAAAAAAAACCAACAAAAAACTGGGACTCCACAACTTTCCCAATCAGAGAGAAAGGTTCTCTTCCCCCATAATTTTGTTTGAGGGATAGAATGCAGAGAGTGAAGAAAACACCAGGGATTTTTGGGTTTGGTATTCCCTTTTCTGTCTCCTGAACCAAACTAGGGGGTTTCTCTTGTTGTTCTTTCTATGCCTTGGTAGCTATTTCCATTTCTAGGTTGAACTGTATTGTATTCAGTTCTGGAGGATAACAGGGGAAGAAATGGCAAACTCACTCACTCTGGTGGAATTCTGAATCCTCCTCTTCTTTTCCAATTCAACCTACTACTATTTACTCTTCAGAGTCCTCACATGGCTAGCTGCTCTATGCATCCTGTCCAGGTTTTACGGTTGTATTTTAAATTGATATAGGGTAGAAAGTGCTTACTTTCTCTTAACCTCTCTTGCTGTCTGTTACTATAAGTAATGCTGACTGCCTAGCATAATGTTAAGTGTATGGTTTGATTCACAAGAGTCAAGTACTGTGTGGCCACTTCAATAAGGAAAAGTTGATCCCTTCCTCAGAGGGCTGCTGGCAGCAATTAGCCAAGCTCCACAGAAGAGATTTCTTCTCCAGATAAAGACTTTCAAAACAAATACTCTCTCAAAGAGGGCTAATTCCCTAATCTACCCAAGGTAAAGTTTAGCTATCAACAGATGTGCCCAGACTCCGAGCTTTTCTGATTCATAAAAACCATCCATGTTGGAAGAAAGGGATAAATACAAAATAAATCAATAAAGTGGAAGACAAAGTAAAGAGAACTGGAACAAACTAAGTAATGCAGCGTACAAAAGAAAAACTTAGACAAAATTTGAAGAGTTTCAAACAAACACAGGATCACAGTGAACTCACAAAATAGGAATCAGGATGCTAAAAGAAGGGAAGGGAGGAGAAAAAGGAAGCAGACGAGGGAGGAAAAGGAAGGAAATCCTAACGGGAGCCCTGGAAATTAAGAAGTAATGACCAAAGTAAGAGTCAACAGAAGAAATGAAAGACAAAGTGGAAGAATCTTTCTAAAAGTACCATAAAAAACAAAGAAATGGGAAAGTGAGAGAACGGAGGCCTTCGAAGTCTCCCTAGGATAACCTGAATCCAATAACTGGCATTCCAATGAGACAGAATGATAATTCATAAGACCTTGTGCAAAAATAGTGAGAAAATCACAACTTTTGAGAACACCTAAACGTGATTACTACCAAAGACCCCTGAGAGAAACCCTGGGGGCAAGATGGGAACAGGACACACAAAAGAATGACAGCAGGCCGGGCAAGGTAGCCCACGCCTGTAGTCCTAGCACTCTGGGAGGCCGAGGTGGGTGGACTGCTTGAGCTCATGAGTTTGAGACCAACCTGAAGAAAATCGAGACCCTGTCTCTACTACAACAGAAAAAACTGAGGCAAAGGATCGCTTGAGCCCAAGAGCTGGAGATTGCTGTGGGCTATGATGACGCCGTGGCACTTTACTCAGGGTGACTCTGTCTCCAAAAAAAAAAAAAAAAGAATGACATCAGAATGTTACAAATTCTCAAAAGCAATACTGCATGATGGGGTAGGGGGCAATAACACATCCAATATTCTAAGGGAAGATAATTTTCAATCTACATTTCTAAACCCATCCATACTGCATGTCAAATATAAGGTAAACAGGACATTTCTAGCATGCAAAAGGACCAGAAAATTACTCCCATGAATCCTTTTCTTAGGAAAATATTTGACAGTGAAGTTCACCAAAAATATAGGAGATGAAGTAATTAGTACTACAATCTAAGAATAGTAAATAGAAGCCCAAAGATATGGCTGTGCAGCACATAAGCTGCAGAGCTAGCTAACTGGATGAAGAAAGAGGGCTTTATGTGCCCTCCCAGAAAAGAAGGATTAATGAATAGATGAAATAGAAAAATATTTGTGGCTCGGTGCCTGTGGCTCAATCGGCTAAGGCGCCAGCCACGTACACCTAAGGTGGTGGGTTCGAATCCCCAGCCCGGACCCGCCAAAGAACAATGATGGCTGCAACCAAAAAATGGCCGGGCGTTGTGGCGGGCGCCTGTGGTCCCAGCTACTTGGGAGGCGGAGGCAGGAGACTCGCTTGAGCCCAGGAGTTGGAG
>CAUYQV010064627.1:0-13674 GCA_963574575.1 Galagoides demidoff
TTTTTTGGGCGCAGCCATCGTTGTTGTTTGGCGGGCCCGGGCTGGGGATTCGAACCCGCCACCTTAGGTGTACGTGGCTGGCGCCTTAGCCGATTGAGCCACAGGCGCCGAGCCAATTCTTTTCATCTTTTAAATGAGACACCCAACTGTGGAAACGGTGTCCAATTGCTATTTTAAAATAGTTAGCAAGAAGTCATTATATATCATTACTATTCATCTACATAGAATGTGGCCTTTCTGTTTTGTTAAGGAGTAATAAGGAGGGAAAGAAATGAGACACTAAGGAGAAAAGTTCTAAGAGTCATCACCTTCAAAGTCACATTTGTATCTAATCAATCTATTCCACCCTTAAGACTAGGAAGATGGTACATGTTGGCTCTGGCTTGACTGGGGTTGCAACCACTCATACATAAGCAATGTAAGTAGACCTATAAAGAGAAAGAGACAAAAACACAGCTGAGAATGGGGATGAGGGCAATCTTAAAGCAAAGCTGGAAAAGGAAGAGGATTTGAATCATATTTAGGTATGTTTTCTAGCACTAGAAAACAATGAACTTTTTTTAACTATTAAATTTTATTATATTCTCCCCACAATGACAATTCTATTCAATAAATTACATATAGTAACCACTCATCTTCAAACTTCCTCCTTCTAGAAGCGATATAGAAAGGTTTACAAACATACAAAAATAAAGCTCAATAGTGATACAAAACAATGGCCTTAACCCTTAAACCATCTGCTGGCCTGTCTTTCCCTAGCTATAATATTTTTCTTACTATATCTTACTGAATGTATCCAACAGGACTCCAAAGAAAAAAATTTGAATTATTCAAAGAACTTCCTTTCATTTCTTTCTACATAGCAGTGGAATTAATCTTATGATGAAAAGAAAATAAAAGGACAGAACATTTTCATTGTTTAAGCAGCAATGAAGTTCTGTTAAAATACTGCAATCTGGGTGGCACCTGTGGCTCAGAGGTGTACAGAGCCAACCCCATATGCCAGAGGTGGCAGGTTCAAAACTCGCCCCGGCCAAAAAAAAAAAAAAAAACACTTCAATCTGTTAAAGAAGATGAAAATTTTTATTTGATCTAATTTGGGGGCAAGAAAATCAGTGGTTCTAAAAGCCTCCAACTGGCAGCTCATAAAATGTATACATATCTTTCAACTCAACCTTGTTAATCTTATATAAAATTTTTTCAAAGAAATTGATTTCAAAAGATTCAAATGTCCATTCTCAGTAGATACCTTTACACTTCATTTATGACAATGACTAGACATTTCCATGTTAACAACAAGAGGATAAACCCAGATTGCTTTCTCCCAAAAATCAAACCATAGAATTGTTTTGGCTATACAGCTCTGGTTTCTAGGTCAAATATATATGACTTCTTACAAATGGTATTTCACCTAAGGCACCAAGCAAGTTCAAACAAATAAAAAGCAACAAAGTAAAACACTTAAAACTGATCTGTAAGTCTGACTACATCATTAGGCAAGCCAGTTAAATTAATCTAATACAAAAGTCATGTTTGTTTGTCCACTTAGAAAACCCAAGTCTGAAAGTACAAATGTGCTATACAAACGACCTGAATGTTTAAAAGGAACAAGAGGAATCCACAGGATGGTTCAGTCATAGAGAAACCACGGTTTCTAGTACAAGGCAGATCCGGACTTGGACTGCGAGTCTACAATTCACTTCCTATTTGACAAATGACTTAACAGCTTTGTCCCTCAGTTTCATAATAGGTAAAACTGGAAAAACTTCTACCTTGAGCACTTACAATGAGGGAATAAACACAAAAGTCCCTGGCACATAGCACAGACTCAACTAGTTTTAGTGGACACCACCCAAGCCTCAACCCCACCCTTAAGTCCTAAGAGTAATTTTATCTTTAAAAGAGGTATTTAGAAAATTCTGGGTTGGTAGACTGTCTTTTTAAAAAAAGAAGAGGAGGGAGTGCATTAAGTATCACTAGAGGAGCATTGTGGAGCTAGACTATTAAGACCCAACAAAGTTAATGCGCCTTTGGATGCTAGAAGTCTCGAAGAAGGAAAACTGAAGTACAAATAACTAAACTAGAAATGAGCAGAGATTAGTTAAAATGCATATATGTAAATGTATGTAAATAAAACAGTGCTATTATGCACGAAACAGGACTACATGCATTTAAGTATAAATGTTGCCAAACTTGCAGGGAAAAGATGGCAGGAAAAAAGATAACATTCATTTTAACTTCTTTCCCTGACTTTTATCTTTTAATTTTTCTCTAAAGTTTGGGAAACAGTTTCTAGCATTTACATCTATACATAGTATTGGATTACTCTGCCTTTATTCTGGCACCCATCAGAGCAATTTTTAAAAACTAAGCAGTAAGTAATAACATCTATATCACCACTGAATCTCTATTAAATAGTTCTCATGCCAAGCATTCTTTATAATAGTCTAAAATTAACAATGTTCAAAATACAAGAATGTCCTTTTACAAGTGCAGAAAAATTGAAAACTTTTAAAGCAATAAAGAATTAATTTTGTTGCTAACTCATATGGCTATACAAATCAAAGATGCACAGGGAAGAACACAAGAAGTAAAATAAGGCCAATGCCAAGCATGTGGATCACAGAATAAGCAGGTCACTGAGGTCAGAGCGGAAAAGGGGCTTTCAATGAGGTAGAAAACAGATCAGCAGGCTAGGAGCGGTGGCTCATGCCTCTACTCCCAGCACTATGGGAGGCCGAGGTGGGTGGATTGCCTGAGACCATACTGAGCCAGAGCAACACCTAGTCTAAAAATAGGCAGGCAATAGTGGCTCCTGTACCTCAGTGGGTAAGGCACTAGCCACATACACTGAGGCTGGCAGGTTTGAACCAGCTAGCTAGACAACTCCCAGGCCAGCTAAACAACAAGGACAACTGCAACAAAAAAAGAGATGGGCATTGTGGCAGGCACCTGTAGTCCTAGGTACTTGGGAGGCTCAGACAAGAGAATCGCTCAAGCCCAAGAGTTAGAGGTCGCTGTGAGCTGTGACATCACTGCACCCTCCTGAGGGCAATAAAGTGAGACTCTGTCTCAAAAAAAAAAAAAAATAGCTGGGCATTGGGCAGGAGCCTATAATCCCAGCTACTTAGAAGGTTGAGGCAAAAGAATCACTCAAGCCCAAGAGTTTGAGGTTGCTGTGAGCTGTGATGCGACAGCACTCTACAGAGAGTGACAAAGTGAGACAAGGAAGGGAGGGAGGGAGGAATGAAGATCATTCTGTGTTTGGCACAGGCTTGCCTCAGGGTATAGGTGTCTGAAGATTTAGGGTTTCCTACCTATTTTGCTGCAAATTAATTCTCTGACACTAGACAAGCCATTATATGTATCTGGCCTCAGTTTCCTCTGAGGAATGAGCATCTCCTGAGCTTTAAGCCACTCTAGCTCAATGTTTTATAAATGCCACTTGTCTGGCATTATTACATGTGACAAGTCAAAAAGAAGGGAACACGAGGCAGTGACTCTCATGCCTGCAATCCCAGCACTTTGGGAGGCTGAGGTAGGAAAACTGCTTGAGGCCAGGAGTTTGAGACCAACCTGAGCAATATAGTGAGACCCTGTCTCTATTAAAAAATTTAAACAAGGCCAGGTGTGGTGGCTCACACCTGTAATTCTAGCACTCTGGGAGGCTGAGGTGGGTGGATTGCTTTAGCTCCTGAGTTTGAGACCAGCCTGAACAAAAGCCACCCTGTCTCTACTAAAAATAGGGAAAAAATAGGGAAAAAAAAAAAAAACTGAGGCAAGAGGATGGCTTGAGCCCAAGAATTGGAGGTTGCTGTGAGCTATGATGCCATGGCATTCTATTCTCAACAGCTTGAGAATCTGTCTTAAAAAAAAAAAAAAAACAGTAATTAATTAAACCAAACAAAGGAGGCTATAGGAGCCTCCTTTAGCCTCTAAAAGCTCTAGCACAGATATAGAGATTTAGGGTATTTGGTGTAGGAGGCTATAGTTGAAGCCTTGGGTATGATTCCAAGTTTGTTATCACCCCAAAAGAATGTAGTGTCAGAAGAGAAGGTAGCCAGAAAAGGAATCCTGGGATAAATTAACATTTAGAGAACAGGTAAAGGAAGTAGAGATAACACAGAGGCACACTGGGGAGACCAGGAAGGAATGGGGGCAGAGAGGATGATGTTGAATATATACTGACACCAATGTAAAAATACGATCAAAAAACGCTCCCTGGAAGATGGGCATGGTGGCTCATGCGGGTAATGCCAGCACTCTGGGAGGCCTAGGTGGGTGGATTGCCTGAGCTCACGGGTCTGAGACCAGCCTGAGCAAGAGTGAGATTCCATCTCTAAAAATAGCCAAGCAAGTATAGTCCCAGCTACTCAGGAGGCTGAGGCAGGAGAATCACTTGAGCCCAGGAGTTAGAGGTTGCCGTGAGCTACGATGCTACAGCACTCTATCGAAGGTAACGAAATGAGACTCTGTCTCAAAAAAACAAAAGAAAACCCACTCAGTGGATTTCGCAGGAAGATCATCAGTAGCCTAGTTAGGAACAGTTTTAAAGTAACAGTGAAAGAAGAAGACAGATTATTCAGGGTGCTAAAGAATGAATAAGAGGTGCAGTGTGAGCAACCAAGTTCTTTCTTATGTTTTGTTATAAAGGAAATGTGAGGTGGTACAACATCGATACAAGGACAGAGTCAAGGAGGGTGAGTCTTTTTCCTTCTTTCTAACTTTTTTTTTTGAGAGTCTCTCTGTCACCCAGGCTAAAGTACGGTGGCATCATCATAGTTCAATGCAACCTCAAACTCCCAAGCTGAAGTGATCCTCCTTGCCTCAGCTTGAGTAACTGGGACTACAGATATGTACCACCATGCTCAGCTAACTTTTTAACATTTTGGAGAGATGGGAGTCTTGCTATATTGTCCAGGCTTTATTTTTCTTAAAAATAGACAAATAGGCTTGGCACCCATAGCTCAGTGGTTAGGGTGCCAGTCACATACACCGAGGCAGGTGGGTTCGAACCCAGCCCAAGCCTGCTGAAAAACAATGACAACTGCAAAAAATAAATAAATAAATAAATAAAAATAGTTGGGCGTTGTGGCAGGTGCCTGCAGTCCCAGCTACTTGGGAGGCTGAGGCAAGACAATCACTTAAGCCCAAGAGTTAGGGGTTGCTGTGAGCTGTGACACCATGGCACTTGACCAAGGGCGACATAGTAAGACTCTGTCTCCAAAAAAAAAAAGATGAAAGAATATATAAGTTATAGAGAAAGAGCTATTAGAAAGAGGTTGAAACACTGATCAACAAATACTGAGAGGTTCCTTTGTTCAAAGCACTGCTTCGGGGTAGAGCGGGATCCCAATGTGGCATGGTCATGAAGTATAAGAGATATACTTCCAGTATAGAGAGATATCAAAAACTAATTTTATAATTAGTGGGATTTAATTACAAGTTTAATGCAGGGGACTGAAAGCTCTAACAGACTTTGGTAGGGCCTCAGAACTGTGCGAAGCCAGAGAGTGCCCTTCAGTGGTTAGCTTCAGGGTTTCCCAGTCTGTGCCAGGAATGTGGTACTTGCCCTTGATTGGTGAGGCTTTATGAGTGTGGAAATGTTTATCCTCAGTCCTTGAGGCAGCCTGGCAGAGAGAGCTTATGGGAACCAGAAGCCCCAAGCAAGTCACCTTGAATAGACAAACAATCTTTTTATCCCACTGTACTAAACAAATATTATCATTTTCTGTGTTTGTCAAGATATATAAAATGTTGAAAGCACTGCAGGATCTTTTTTTTTTTTTTTTGAGACAGAGTCTCAAGCTGTCACCCTGGGTGGGGTGCCGTGACATCATAGCTCACAGTAACCTCCAACTCTTGGGCTCAAGTGATCCTCTTGCCTCAGTTTTTCTATTTTTAGTAGAGACTGGGTCTCAATTTTTGCCCAGGCTGGTCTCAAGTCTGTGAGTTCAAGCTATCTACCCACCTAGGGCTCCCAGAGTGCTAGGATTACAGGCGTCAGCCACCGTGCTCACCCCCCCAAGTTAACCTTTTGACAGTGAACAACACGTATAGGCATTCAAACCAGACGACGCCTGTAGGCATGTTTCTGTAGGACTGTTTAGGTTCTGAGCCGCCTCTCTGCAGTCAAGGGGCTAATGATAACCTTTTCTTCTAAGAAAGAAGATAAAGATGTCTTGGCTATTAAAAAAACTCAATTCTGATCTTGACTATAAAAAAAGCAAAGGAAAGAAGGGTAGGTAGGTACAGATGTTGGGGGAGCACTAGGAAGATACAGGGCTCTGGCTTGCTGACCTCTAAATTTCTTTCTGTGCAGGAGTCAAAGAAAAGATGTTCTAGTCTATCTCCCCACTACATTCAGTCACTGCTTATTTCACACCAGGTACCATTCAGCTAAGCATTCATTTGTATTAACCCATTCATCCTTCAAAACCATCCTAGGGGCCGGTATTATGAGTCCCAGTTTTCGAGATTAAGTGATTGTGCAAGGACACAACAATGGAAATGCTGCAAGAGGGTCTGGCTCCAGGGTCCAAACTCTTAGCCATTACTCTATGCTGCCTCCTAAGCTCTTTGCTGAGAGGGATTAGAGTTAGAGAAAGAATTTTCACAAAGACATTCTGAGTTGCCACTACAGGAATGGAAGGCACATACTCTGAAGTTAATATAGACTACAGTCCCAGCTCCACCAGTTATTAGTCAGGTATGAGTCTGTAAAAGTTAACTTCTCCAGGTCTCAATTTCCTCAACTATAAAAAGAGGACAACAGAATCTACACGTTAATAAGACTGAAAGGCATAAAGCATGCACAGTTCTTAGATCCTAGGACAGATGAAGTACTCAGAGACATTTGCCACTCTAAAGGTGGAGGAAGTTATCTGAAGAAATGTAGAGTATGCCAGGCAGTGCTGCGAGTCAGGAGAAAGGGGAAAGGCATTTTTCTAGTGGTGTCAATTTCCACAGTTTTATGATTTTTTTTCTTTCCAGGAGTGCCTGAGAGAAGGTTGATGGTTCAAATAACTTAGATCTGGGATGAAATAGAAAAGGAGAGTAAAAGGAAGCAAAGATTTAGGCTACCAAGTATTTATTGATCAGTAATCAATTAATCAATAAAATTTACTTGAATAAATGCCTTGTAGTACTATTAACCTAACTTATGTAACTTTTAAAAGTTTCAGGAGGCGCCCATAGCTCAGTGGGTAGGGTACTGGTCACATATACCAGAGTTGGCGGGTTTGATCCCAGCCTGGGCCTGCCAAACAACAATGAGAACTACAACACCAAAATGGCTGGGTGTTGTGGTGGGTGCCTGTAGTCCCAGCTACTTGGGAGGCTGAGACAAGAGAATTGCTTAAGCCCAAGAGTTTGAGGTTGCTATGAGCTGTGAAGCCATAGCACTCTACCCAGGGTGACATAGTGAGACTGTTGCGCAAAAAAAAAAAAATAATAATAAAGTTTCTACAGAAAATATACTCAGAATTTATCTTGAGATGGCAGAAGACATCACTCTCAAAAAGAAACAACAGTATTCCAAAAGGAAAGCGCATGGAAGGGAATCAGGAAAGGGTCCTCAGCAGAGTGCAAAGGTTTCTCCTGGCCTAATTTTCCTTCCCTACTTCCCATACCTGCTTTTCTTTTCTTACTTTGAGCCTAGACATAAAGAAAAAAAGCCATGAACAAGTGAAAAACAGAAAAACCTGAAGAATTTGTCTTAGAAAAAATGCTAAAATTCAAATTTTCTTTTCTTTTCTTTTTTTTTTTTTTTTTGAGACAGAGTCTCACTTTGGCACCCTCGGCAGAGCGCTGTGGCATCACAGCTCATGGCAACCTCTAACTCCTGGGCTTAGGCGATTCTCCTGCCTCAGCCTCCCGAGTAGCTGGGACTATAGGTGCCCGCCACGACGCACGGATATTTTTTGTTGCAGTTTGGCCAGGGTCGGGTTCGAATGCACCACCCTCGGTATATGGGGCCAGCACCCTACTCACCGAGCCATAGGCACCACCCTAAAATTGAAATTTTCTTGAGCATTTCCTCATAAGGGCCTGTGAAAGGGGCAGAATAAGTCAAGAAATTGCCGGTCCAGGGAGCAGCTTTGGTGGGATGTGGGGGGAGGGGACACAGTGGAAGAACTACAGGGAGGTCAGGTTAGGTGAAAGAGTGACTGAAGGGATGAATATGTTATTACTAGAGGAGAGGGAAAGGAAAAGAATAAAACCACTAGAATAAAACCACAGTGGTGGGGAAGGGGCCACCCTGGGCCTATATTCCTAGTGTCAACAAAGACAGCCAGCTGCTGCTTCTGGTTCCTCTTTACACCCTGGTAAACTCTTAAATAACTAGCCAGTGGCCTCTATTTTTAAAGATTAAATAAAAACAACCCACACCCTTCAATGCAGGCTCAGCAAAAGAATAAACGTTAAACGTTAATATACTCTTAAGAAGAGAGGCTACTGAGGAAGGGTGGAGAAGCAACTAACCAACAGGAAAAAAATTCCTGAAGCTGTAATTTGTAATAGAAAGCTATCTATGGCATTTCAGTATTACAGGAGCTGATATTCTGAGCAGGCAAGAAAGTCCCTCAAAGTAAAGTGAAACAAAGAAACAGTATGAACTGCTTACAGGTTCTTATAAATGACTTATAATGGTATAAACACCTACCCACCAATGGTTAGGAGAGATAACTTTTGGTTTGGCTGATATATAGACACTTTCTCTCTTTCTGTAACTTGTTTATCTTGTCCTCCTAGAGATATTTAAATCTCCGATATCACTACAGAAAAATCTACTTCTTTCCTGCAGTTTCAGTTGTGGGGCGGGGGAGGAACAATCCTAAAATAGCAAAGACAACAATGTGAGGAATAGCACTTCAGAGTTCTAACGGGTATTTCCTGTACTTCACTCAATGTACTAATCACAATCAAAACTAGGAATTACAAGGAAAAAACCACTACTCCCAATAATAACAAAAACACTACACACTATTCTTTTTCTGCTGTCACTCCCCCAAAGAACAAAACACCACCACTTGTCTGAATATTATTAAAAAATAACAAATTTTCAAGGCTATTAATACATGCATACATGGAAATATGTATATTAATGAGTCTAAGCATTATTTACAATAACAGTAATGGTAGTAATTTTAAAAATATTCTAGAACAAAACCTAGAAATAATCAAATGTAATATTTGCTCAACTACACTTAGGTATAATAGCTAGATCCTTAAAGTTTTTTTAAGCATTATTAAAATTATTACATTAAAAACACTTCATCACGAATTGGGAATACTATTTCCTATACCCTTTCCTATTTGTAACAAATATTTTTGTAATGTAATTTTTTTCCAGAATAAAGAATGGAAATATTTTTGTAATGTAGTTTTTTCCCCAGAATAAAGAATAAAAAATTGCATATTTTAAGAACGCAAAAGCAGGACAGCGCCTGTGGCTCAGTGAGTAGGGTGCTGGCCCCATATACCAAGGATGGTGGGTTCAAACCTGACCCCGGCCAAACTGCAATAAAAAATAGCTGGGCATTGTGGTGGACGCCTATAGTCCCAGATACTCCAGAGGATGAGGCAAGAGAATCACCTAAGCCCAAGAGCTGGAGGTTGCCATGAGCTGTGATGTCAGAGCACTCTACCAGGGGCAACAGAGTGAGACACTGTCTCTATTTTTTAAAAAAAGCAAAAGGAGGAAACACTATTATAAAAGCCAAGTATAAAACAGCAACAACAACAAAAGCTATGCATAAGCAGTTTGTGTGCCAAGGGGTTTGAGAAAAGTGGCCTCCATCACCCCTTCTTGTCTGCTGAGACAAGAATAAGACTCAGAATAAAGACCACCTTTACTAGTCCTGTCACAGTTAGGTATGGCCAAATGACTAGGTTCTCACCAATGTAATATCAACAAAAACAGTATGTGCAACTTCCGGCTCTTGCCCGTAAAAGGAAAAGGCATAACCTCCTTTCACTATCTCTTCCTAATGGCTAAAAGCAGCCATCTTGGACCATGAATGGGTTGAAAACCAGACCCAAGGATGAAGGAACGGGATAGGAAGTGCCTAAAGCCCAATGCCCTCATGAAGGAGAATTGTCATATTAGTTCAGAATATTACATGACATAGAAATAAACTTCCATCTTGCTCGAGTACCTGTTGCTTGGAGTCTCTACATGTACTGGAACCCATAATCCAACAAATACACAGTAAATGAAGCCATTTTCAGTCTGCTGTTGCTACTTGGGCTCCCCAACAGAATCACATGCCATGGTATTAAAACTTCTAAAAGCGGCTCGGCGCCTGTGGCTCAATCGGCTAAGGCGCCAGCCATGTACACCCAAGGTGGCAGGTTCGAATCCCCAGCCCGGCCCGCCAAACAACAATGATGGCTGCAACCAAAAAAATGGCCGGGCGTTGTGATGGGCGCCTGTGGTCCTAGCTACTTGGGAGGCGGAGGCAGGAGACTCCCTTGAGCCCAGGAGTTGGAGGTTACTATGAGCTGTGATGCCATGGCACTCTACCCAGGGGGATAGCTTGAGGCTCTGTCTCAAAAAAAAAAAAAAAAAAAACTTCTAAAAGCAAATTTAATTCTTATGTAGGTCAGACAAACTTCTTATAAACCTTTTATTGTAAATCCTCCTAATAAGGCTTTTTTCACACTCAGTTTTTGATTACGTTAATAAGATTTTCATCTAGGCTAAATTCTTACAAAGTAAATAATAATTTGCTTATTTGAAATGAGAGTACTACAAAGAAACTTTTAAACTAATGTAAAACAAGAATTATGAGTCTTGAACTAGGGTGACACCCATAGCTCACTGGGTAGTGCACCAGCCACATGCACCAGAGCTGGTGGGTTCAAACCCAACCCGGGCCTCCTAAAACAAAAAAATAACTGGGCGTTGTGGCGGGTGCCTGTAGTCCCAGCTACAAGGGAGGCTGAGGCAGGAGAATTGCTTGAGTACAGGAGTCTGACGTTGCTGTGAGCTATGATGTCACAGCACTCTACCAAGGGTGAAATATTAAGACTCTGTATCAATAAAAAAAAATTTTTTTAAAGACTTTTGAATTAGTGGATCAATAAACTGTATGGATTAGTATTTTTGAAACATGCTATTTCCATGAAAGGTTTCAGCATAATCAAAGGGCTTTTCTAAACTTTGCCTATGTTTATTTTTATTCCTGAAGTTAAAACAGCTACTTGGGGCTTGGCGGTTAGGGTGCTGGCCACACGCACCGGGGCTGGTGGGTTCAAACCCAGCATGAGCCTGCTAAACAAACAAACAAAAAAATTGCCAGGCATTGTGGTAGGCGCCTGTAGTCCCAGCTACTTGGGAGGCTGAGGCAAAAGAATCACTTAAGCCCAAGAGTTTGAGGTTGCTGTAGGCTGTGACACCATGGCACTCTCCTAAGAGCGACACAGTAAGACTCTGCCTCAAAACACACACACACAGAGCTACTTGATATACTAAGAGTTTCCCTAACAAAATATTATTTAAATAAACTATCAGCTAAAAATAGATGAGTGAAGCCAGGTGAGGTGGCTCAAGCCTGTAATCCTAGCATGCTTGTAGGCCAAGGCAGAAAATCCCTTGAGTTCAGGACTTCACGACCAGCCTGAGCAAGAACAAGACTCCATTACTACTAATAACAGAAAAAAATAGCCAAAGGGTCATGGCAAGCAACTGTATTCCCAACTACTCAAGAGGCTGAGGCAGGAGATAGTTGGATCCTAGGAGTTTGAGGTCACTATAAGCTTTTGACACCATGGGACTCTAGCTTGGGCAACAGAGTGAGGCGCTGTCTTAAATAAGTAAATAAATACATAAAATAAAAATAGATGAGTGAACACAAATTCCAATTACTAATTTGCTAATTTTTTTTTTTTTTTGTAGAGACAGAGTCTCACTTTATTGCCCTCTGTAGAGTGCCCTGGTGGCACACAGCACACAGCAACCTCCAACTCCTGGGCTTAGGCGATTCTCTTGCCTCAGCCTCCCGAGTAGCTGGGACTACAGGCACCAGCCACAATGCCCAGCTATTTTTTGGTTGCAGTTTGGCTGGAGCTGGGTTTGAACCTGCCACCCTCAGCATATGGGGCCGGTGCCCTACTCACTGAGCCACAGGCGCCGCCCTAATTTGTTAATTGTTAAAAGACTGCAGCCTGAAAATAAGCAAACTGTGTAAGAAATGATATTTTGGTTTGGTTTCCAGAATAAGAGCTTATACCATAGCTATTAGTAATTCTAGGAAATTCTCCAAATTCCTCCAGAACAACGATGCTTTAACTGATTAACCTCAATCATACCTCAGTATAAGACTGTATTTGAACAAAAAACCCTCACCTTAGTCAAAAGATCTGACTGAAAGCTACTGAACAGTTTTAAGATTATAGCTAATACCTAGAGTGCTGATCTTTTCAGTTTTTTGTTTCTTTTTTGTTTTTGAGACAATCTCACTTTGTCACCCTTGGTAGGGCACCGTGGCTTCAGAGTTCATGCAACTTCAAACTCTTGGGCTCAAGTGATCGATCCCCTTGTCTTAAGACTCCAGAGTAGCTGGGACTACAAGTGCCCGCCACAACACCTGGCCTTTTTTTTTTTTTTTAGAGATGGAGTATCGCTCTTGCTTAGGATGGTGTCAAACTCATGAGCTAAGGCAATCCACTGTCCTCAGCCTCTCAGAGTGCTGGGACTACAGGCACAAGCCACTGTACCCGGACCAGCTGAGACTCAGTAGAGTGCTGCACCATCAGGCTAGCTCATAACAATGTCAAAGTCCTAGGCTCAAGTGATTCTCCTGCCTCAGCTTCTCCAATAGTTGAGACTATATTCAGAACATTTTTTTTCTTAATGTGTAAAAATATCTAGATCTTCTACATTTCTGTGATGCTCTTGAAGTCAGAGAAATCCAGATTCTAAGCCTGGTTCATCACTTATTAGCAGTGTCTCTTTGGGAGAGCCATGATGTCACAGCTCACAGCAACAAACTTGGGCTTAAGCAATTCTCTTGCCTCATCCTCTCAAGTAGCTGGGACTACAGGCGCCTGCCACAATGCCCGACTGTTTTTAGAGGCAGGGTCTTGCTCTTGCTCAGGCTGGTCTCAAACTTGTGAGCTCAGACAACTCACCAGCCTCGGCCTCCCAGAGGGCTAGGATTATAGGCATTAGCCACCGCACCCGGCCCTTGAGTGCTGGTCTTTTCTATAGTAGAAAAGGAATATTGTGTAAAGGAAAGGAAGAAAATAAATCACTGAAAAGACCTCACATGATTTGATGAAAAATATCCTTAAAGAAAATTCGAGGGAGTGGGTCTAAGTCTCACTCTGCTGCTCCAGGTTAGAGTGCTGTACCATCAGGCTAGCTCATAACAATGTCAAAGTCCTAGGTTCAAGTGATCCTCTTGCCTCAGCCTCTCCAATAGTTGAGACTATATTAAAAATATCTAGATCTAGGCTCAGCGCCTGTGGCTCAATTGGCTAGGGCGCCAGCCACATGCACCTAGGGTGGCGGGTTCGAATCCCCAGCCGGGCCCGCCAAACAACAATGATGGCTGCAACCAAAAAAAAAAAAAAAAAATGGCCGGGCGTTGTGGCGGGCGCCTGTGGTCCCAGCTACTTGGGAGGCGGAGGCAGGAGACTCGCTTGAGCCCAGGAGTTGGAGGTTGC
>CAUYQV010064629.1:0-10192 GCA_963574575.1 Galagoides demidoff
GTCCCAGCTACTTGGGAGGCGGAGGCAGGAGACTCGCTTGAGCCCAGGAGTTGGAGGTTGCTATGAGCTGTGATGCCATGGCACTCTACCCAGGGGGATAGCTTGAGGCTCCGTCTCAAAAAAATAAAATAAAATAAAATAAAATAATAAAATAAAAAAGGTGCCTGGATTTTTCTAGCTCCTCTGATATAGACGTGGCATTGTGGAAAACTACACTAAGAATATTCATTTTGATATTTTAAGAAACTGGCCCGTTGCACAGAATGGTAAATCTACAACCCGGGTAACCAATTCTTCTATAAAACAAAGCGAAAAGGGATTCCCTTTGCTGGTTTACCCCTGGGGATATCTGGGTGGGGTTTGTTTTCTTCTCTGACTAAAACAACAATGTGCAGGAAAATCTTTGACAACTAAAATTCCTTGTTCTTACAAACAAGGTTAAGGAGAAAAAAACAAAACAAAACAAACCTCAGATCTGGTCAGGCTTAATCATTTGCTTATACTAGTGCATATGTTGGATTTAATCCAGGTTGACAAAAATAGAGCCACAGGATGCCTATGTGAGGTAGTGTATTTAAGCTGTTGGCTTGCGTACATTTTAATGGCTGAAAACATAAAAAATATGCAAACGGAAGAAAAGCAGTAAGCAGTTCAAAAAACATAACAAGTTTTCTTACTCTTTATTAGTCCAAAGGAAGCTGGAATCTAATCACAATATGCCACATATGGTTCAGAAACAAAGACTGCTTAGTTATTTATCCTGCATTTACTTTGTTTAGGAAGTGAGAAAAAACAGCTCTATTGGCACTCAAGTTTATTTTCCATTGAAATCCCCATAAATTAGTAAATGTCTCATAAAACGGTAAAAATGGAAAAAAAACCTGTTATTCAGGAAAAACTTTCTGAAATGTGCTTGTTTCTTTATAGCACCTTGGATTTTGTGATCAGTCTTATAAGGATACTTAAAAAATAAATCCATCTCTGTTTTCATGTTTTGGACAGGACATAACCATGTCTTGTCCTTTAATGCAAATAAAAGGACAGATTTATACTTGCTTAGTTTTGAGCTCTGAACACCCCCCCCCACCCCGCCATTCTGCCATTTGTTCACGTCCCACATGAATAAAAGGATGCCGCTTAGAAACCGGAGCCTTGCTGCCATTGTGTTTTTCCTAATTAAAATTCAGAGTATTAAACACAGTCGAGTACATCCATGCACACATGCCATAGCGCCATCACATACCGGAAGCTCAAATCAAGACTGCTGAAGCAAAGGCTCATGTCATAACATCATTAAGATTCATTGTACACTGTGTTTCAGAAAGGCTTTGTCAAAGCAGATAATAATGGCCTGTCAGAAATGCACAAACAAAAATTTATATTAAATTGTCCTCACCTCCCTTTTTTCTTTCTCAGTACGGGAAACTACCAAAAATATATAGGGATCAGGGATTCAATTAGAAGATTTCCAGGGTTTTAATACTATGGAATATTACCAAAATAGAGTGATTAAAAAAAAGGGAAAAATATTTGAGTAACTAGGTGGGGGTATCCTGGGCATCGTAATCAAGCTTAATGACTGTATCACAACAAAGGAAGGTGTATACAGCTCAGGCCTGTGACAGCAGATAGCACGGCTGAGTCATAAGGTGGAGTGTTGAATTTGGAGCAAGTCAGATAAAGGCATTGCTTTCTCTTCCTTAAGAACCTTTGGTACTCTTTCTACTATAATCTCAGAAAAGAAACTGCTCTCATTAAAACAATTTTTCTTTTATGTCCTGCTGAGGGAAGACGCCTGGAGAGACCCACTTTGCCACTGGCTTCCTGAGCGTCATCCTCCGAATGGTGGTGTCTGGGAATTGCATGGTGAGAGTTTCTGTCTTTAGACTCGGTATTTTTCTTTACCGTGTTCGTTGATCACGCATATGTGCTGAAATCATAAAAGGTTTAAAGGCATCAGTTTCTTAACAAAATAGGAGGCACAGACAATGTGATGGAATTGTAACAGGACGCCAGCCTGTAACTGGTTCTGCAGTTGACCACATCCCTACACTGATCACCCCCTTGCATTGACCTAATATTCATAGATCAGACATGCACCACAGAAACGTATCAAGACATTCCTAGTTCCTATCGTAAGGCCTAGTTCCTTATGTTGACCACCTCTGTGTGTTGACCAGGTTGGGTGGTCAACTTACATTGTACTATATATGTGTGTATATTTACAGGTACGCATAAAATCTAAATAGACCCATTTGAATGGTTAACAAAAAGATTCTTTGTTGTTTTAGTTTTGAGCCCTGTTTTGAACCTGGCTCCTAAAGTCCTTAAAAACCAGAAATGCTGAGGAAGCAGGACTTGTAGTCCTGGTAGAAATAGAAGTCTCCTACAGGTAAAATGACAACTATTTCAGTTTATAGTGGTAAATACAACATGAACTCTTTTTTGGGGGGGGGTACAGAGTCTCACTTTGTCACCCTAGGTAGTGCCATGGTGTCACAGCTCACAGCAGCCTCTAGCTCTTGTGCTTAGGCAATTCTCTTGCCTCAGCCTCCCGAGTAGCTGGGACTACAGGGGCCTGCCACAACATCCAGCTGATTTTTCTATTTTTGGTAGAGACAGGGTCTCAACTCTTGCTCTGACTGGTCTCAAACTCCTGAGTTCCAGCAATCCACCCACCTCGGCCTCCCAAAGTGCTAGTATCACAGGCATGAGCCACTGCACCCAGCCCAATAATTTGTTAAACTGGTAAGTTACTATTAAGTTTTTATGAAAAGGAGGCTAATGGTTGGCATGCAAGACTTACATTGAGATCTCTGAAGTATTCATTGTAATCTAAGGCGTATCCCACAACAAATAAGTTTGGAATCTCAAATCCAGTATCTTAGTAGACAGAGAGAGAAAAAAAAGCAATTTAGATTATGTAAATATAAAGCTACTGTATGCATTGTGGACTCTCAAACTCTAAAGACCTTTCATTTTGGCAGAAGGAAGTGAGAAAAGTGAGCCATGCACAGGATGAGCCTAATAGCGGCCTGAACCGGAATGATGACTTAGGAGAAAAGGCAGACAAACCAATGTATGATAAAGATGAAGGAATTCCCAGGCTGCAGGGTGGACAAAGGGCTCAGGAAGCCCAGCAGATAACAAGAAGCACGTATGAGTTAGTCATGGGTCCTGGTGTTCCAAAGCAAGTGGTATGTAACCATCAGAGGCCAAAGGAATCACTTGGAATAGCACAAAGGGGAAGTTCAAGCAGAAGGCATCGCAATCCTGCAACCCGCGAGCAGGTGCGCAGCCACGGCAACCAGCAGCAATTCTCCACTGTATCAGTGTCTCGGCTGCTTACAGGGCTGGAAAGCGAAACCTGGGAGACAGGGATGAAAGGAGATGGGGTTGTTCAATATGAGGAAAAGAATGCGAGGGGTTATTTTAATACTGGTTTTCAGGTCCACCATACAGAGGTTATTAATTAGCCCTTTATCTCTATCGAGGGCAGAATAAGAGGAAATGGATTTAAATGCAGTGCAAGGTGCTAAGGTTAAGCAAAAGCAGAATTGATTGAAAAGAAGATGATTTTTATTGGAGAGGATTATTATTTTTTTTCCTTTTGAGACAAGGCCTTGGTCTGTTGCCCAAGCTAGAGTGCAGTGGCATCATCATAGCTCACAGCAACCTCACACTCCTGGGCTCAAGAGATCCTTCTGCCTCAGCTTCCAGAGTAGCTGGGACTACAGGTGCCCACCACAATGGCCAGCTAATTTTTCTATTGTTTGCAGAAACTGGGTCTTGCTCTTGCTGAGGCTGGTCTTGAACTCCTGAGCTCAAAGGATGCTTCCCATTTCGGCTTCCCAGAGTGCGAGGTAGTGTCAGCCATGGCGCCTTGCCATGGACTCTTAAAGAATAGACGAGAGCTCCTCTTTTTTAGATGTCTTATAAAAGAACAAAAATACCTTGGTCCAGCGATTTGCAAACATTTTTCAGGGTTTTGGAACCTAAATTTATTTACTGCACTATTACAGATAAGGGAGATGTACTTGGTTACTTTTATGAAACTGTACTCTGGCACAGTTAGTGTACTTATAAACATGGACAAAGCTGTCTCCATGGTGACTGTGACCCAAGATGTTTTCACAAGGAGAAACCAACTGGTTCCTACTCACAGAAAGTTCTAGAGGTAATAAGGTCTTATTTTCTAGGGGATTGCATTATGGGGTCACTTGTTAGGAAGCCTATTTGATTCCTCCAAATCACAGGGTTTCTTGAAAAAATAAGATAGGATAACCAGAGAAGGGAAGCAAGAGCAGAAGAAAAGATATCAGAGTTTACACGGGAGCATAAAAGAAAGAGTTAATCACGAGAAAGGAACAAGTACAAAGCCTCAGGATTCAGAGAGAAAGAAGAAACAGAGGTTCTGAGCTCTCTAAAAGAAGTCAGTCCTGGGAAACCCTCATTGTAATCAAGGTTATAATAATGGCTCTACCATGAGCAATGCAATCCCTCCATTAGCAACTCAGACTGGGAAAATAAAGAGCCCGAAGCTGGTTCAGAAGGCCAAATATTAAGAGGTTGAAGAGTCAAAGAAGGATGACAGATTAGGACGACAGTCAGGAATCAGAGTGACCTATGACTAGCTGGCAGATGAGGGTAGCTCCTATACTTCTATTTGCCATTGCAGGTGCTACTTGGAGATATAGCCCAAGAGTCACCACAGAGACCTGACCAGATTGCCTGGGTTCAATACTGGCCTTGCACTTATAGCCATGTGACCGCGGCAAGCTGTTTAACCTCGCTGTGTTGAATTTCCTCATCTGTAAAATGGGTACACTAACAGCACAACCTTTAGAGTGCTGTTGTAAGGAAAAAATAAATTCACATCTATACAGCTTTTAGAACAGTGCCTGGCATGTCATAAGCTCTTACTTGTGTTAGCTGCTGTTATGTTATTAATGTTCTTTTTTCTTTTTTGAGACGGAGACTCACTCTGTTGCCTGAGCCAGAGCGCCATGGCCTCAGCCTAGCTCATAGCAACCTTTTCAAACTCCTGGGCTCAAGCGATCCTCCTGCCTTTGTCTCCCACATAGCTGGGACTATAGGTACTTGTCACAATATCTGGCTAATTTTTTCTATTTTTTTGTAGAGATGGGGGTCTTGCTCTTGCTCAGGCTGGTCTTAAACTCCTGAGCTCAAGTGATCCACACACCTCCACCTCCCAGAGTGTTAGCATTACAGGCAGGAGCTACTGCACCAGCCTGTTTTTATGAATGTTGTTATAAGTGATACAAGAAATTTGTAATTAATCGGGCATGTTTCTAAGTGAATGTTTTTCAACTTCAGTTAAAATCTTATCTATATGGTAAGTATCTTACACGGTTTCCTTAGAAAATTTCTGTTTAGTAGCCTCATGCAACCGTCACTCCAGATTATACAGACAGAAGTGAGTTACTGGATCTCTCTGCGCAGGACCAACATGGTCTAGAGTTAGTAATATCCAGCACAGGAATGAGACCAGTTTTTAGAATAAAGAATTACTAGCTAAATGTCATGGGCACGTTACCCGTCCATACTGTGTTTCTCTCTTCCCAATGTTTGTTCAGCTTGCCGAGGAGAATTGTAGCCAAATAATTCCAAGAGCTTTAGAGCAAATCTAAGTTATAAAAATCAAACCGAAGTCTGCCTATGCAAGTGAGAAAAAAGTCACCTCTAGGGTTAGAATTATAAATAATCGGGCTGCTCGTGTACTCTTCCTGGCATTAGATTTAGTTTAATTATGGGGCGGAGGGCAGAGAGTGCCCTCGATCAGGAAAGCCTTCCAGAACACACGTCTGAAGTCAAGTGTGAAGATGGTATCTGGAGACATCTGTTCTGCTAATTCTCTGTTAGGGTACTTTTGTTTGGAGGTGGTGAGATGTCTCAGATTTCCCCTTCTGTGTGCTTAAACTCGGGTTGCTAAAGGTCACCATTGTGTATTGTCTGGTAAGAGTTTCTGATGATGGTAGGAGAATCCCTGTAAACCTCCATGGCACACCTCTTCGTGTCTGATTGATGAGAGCAGTGGCCAAGCCAGGAATCCTACATGCCGAATCTGTCCAGCATCTACCCCCGAAACTTTTTTTTTTTTCCCTGACAGAGCCTCAAGCTGTTACCCTAGGTAGAGTGCCGTGGCCTCACAGCTCACAGCAACCTCCAACTCCTGGGCTCAAGCGAGTCTCCTGCCTCAGCTTCCCGAGTAACTGGGACCACAGGCGCCCGCCACAACGCCCGGCTATTTTTTGGTTGCAGCCATCATTGTTGTTTGGCGGGCCTGGGCTGGACTCGAACCCATCACCTTAGGTGTATGTGGGTGGTGCCTTAGCCACTTGAGCCACAGGCACCGGGCCTCCCCCCTAGAAACTTTTTAGCCAAGTACTCTGAAGTCAAGGTGCTGGGTAAGACCTAAAAATAAAAATATACAATCCACAGAACATCGTTCCTGTGAAAGCTGCAAATATAAGGGTTTAAGATTCTCATTGTAAAGGGTTCTATCCTCCCTAGCAAGGCAGGGGAAAACCACAAGGAATCTGTGGGACCATCAGCCCCTCGCAGCCTCTCTGTCACATGGACCACTGTCAAAGAGGAAACCAGGGATTCTTAACTGCCACCCCAGAAAACCAATCAAACAAACAAAACCCAAAACAACACTTACAGTCAGGTCTAAAGCCATCACTTCTGGGTGTTCTCTTCACCAACAAACTACCATTTAAAAAAAAAAAAAGTGTTAAGTGATTCTCAATAAAATCTCTGTGAACTGCCTATAGAATTAAGTATTACTCAAGTCTATACTCTTTTTTTTTTTTTTTTTTCTGATACCAAGTCTCTCTCTGTTGCCCTGGGTAGAGTGCCGTGGTGTCATCATAGCTCACAGCAACCTCAAACTCCTGGGTTTAAGCGATCCTCTTGTCTTCACCCAACACCATGCCTGCCTAGTTTTTCTATTTTTGAACTCCTGACCTCAAGTGATCCTCCTTCCTCAACCTCCCAAGTTTCTGGGACTACAAGTGCACGCTACCATGCTAGCTGATTTTTGTAGAAATGGGGTCTTGATCTTTCTCCAGATGATCTCAAACTACTGAGATCAGGCGATCTACCCACCTTGGCTTCCCAGAGTGCTGGGATGACAGGTGTGAGCCACCCTACCTGGCCTCAAGTCTGTACTTAAGTGGCTCTGGATAAGAGGAAGGGCACAGAGCACTTGCATTGGGGTTCCTCCAGAGGCAGTTGTTGGAGCTATGGTAAAGAGGGGCTTGGAGACACAGCAAAGCATGTCCTCTTCCCCTTCCCCGCTCAGGCTAGCAGTCAAATGGGCTATTTTTCCATGTGGTCAAATCCTAAAACCCCAGGGCAGTAAGCCATTGGCTTTAGAATATATTATATCCTTTGGAAAGACATCTCTTGTTAGTTTTGGGCTTGTGCGGAAAGCCAGAAATGGCCATGTTATATGGGTGTCCTACTCACCTGGCCACCTTAACCATGTTGGGCTTGTATTTCTCTAAGCCGCTGAGTAGCGCTCGCATGGTTTGCCCAGTTCCAACAATATCCTTTGCAAAGAGGACAGGTTAATTCAGCAAAATGAATTTGAGCAGCACAAAAGCTTTTATTTACCCAGGGAAGCGATTCCCTGTTAACGATGCATCCTAATTAGAAATGCCGTCCAATGGAAGGCAAGAGGCAGAGCTGGGTATGCTGTTTTAGACAGGTGCTTCTTTCTGGAAGTTGGGTTTGGGGAATCGGCTGTGCATGTGAATCCTTTAACTGTGCTGAAGGGCTAAATGTAGCCTCTGAAGAGCATACTGGCTCGCGTTGAGTATATTTGGACTCCTGTGAGCACATTCAGGGAGTAAATTTGGCCCTGAGGTTATGTAACACAATACATGACACATGAATTTTCATGCACATGTACATCTGAATGCACCGAATGGCTAAAAACTGCCCCCTGCTCGTCCCCCCTCCATAGGGGATTCTGTGGCTGGGAAGAGAGATGTGTCTGGATAGCAGCTGGTGACAGCCCATGAATTCTGAGGATCCACGGCTGCAGTGAGCTCAGGCTCATCTCTGCTCAGGAGCTGCTACACAATTAGAGGAGAATGATCAGGGGCCATTTATTGTCCTCAGGACAGAAATCAGCTGTACGGAGCTGATTGTGAAAACAACAGGTCTGAATTTAGCCAAGGGCTGGGCAATTCATTTAGTTGGAGGGTCTACTTCGTGGGTTCTATTGAGCCAGGAGAAGGGCAGATACACGAGGCACCCATAGGCCATTGTGTAACAAAAGCTTGAAAATAGTTCTCCTGGATTCCTGCCTGCTGATAAGGCAAGTGTGCTCCAGAACTAAAGGTGGCCGTTTGCTGTATCAGTCCCTTTACTGCCACAGGGCTGGTATTCGTTCTTTTCTCTTTTTTTTTTTGAGACGGAGCCTCAAGCTATCCCCCTGGGTAGAGTGCCATGGTATCAAAGCTCATAGCAACCTCCAACTCCTGGGCTCAAGCGAGTCTCCTGCCTCTGCCTCCCAAGTAGCTGGGACCACAGGCACCCGCCACAACGCCCGGCCATTGTTTTTTGGTTACAGCCATCATTGTTGTTTGGTGGGCCCGGCTGGGGATTCGAACCCGCCACCCTAGGTGTACGTGGCTGGCGCCTTAGCCGATTGAGCCACAGGCACCGCCCCTAAGTTGAATTTGTAACTGGAGGGCCTAAAATTCTATAAAGACTATTACGGGGTCAAAAATCAGGCACAGACCAGACATTAGATAAAAATATTCTATCAATGTTAAATCTGAGTTGGTGACTGTACTGTGGTTATATGTGAGAACATCCTTATTATTTGGAAATATACACCCAAGTGTTTAGCGGTAAAGGACCATAAAATGTGTAACTTATTCCCCAATATAAGACAAATATGGTAAAATGCTAACAATAAATGAACCTAAGAGGAAAGGCTATTAGAGTGCTCTGTAAGATTTTTATTCTTGTCACTTTCCAAAGATTTGAAATTATTTCTTAATAAAATGTTTTTTTAAATCAAGAAAGCTTATGAGTGTTTTGTAGAATAAGAGTTCAAGAGGTATGGTTTTCAGATTTAGTCTTAGCCACTTCCTACTTGCTCAGTGTTAATCTTTTTTTTTTTTTTTTTTTTTGAGACAGAGCCTCAAGCTATCCCCCTGGGTAGAGTGCCGTGGCATCACAGCTCACAGCAACCTCTAACTCCTGGGCTCAAGCAAGTCTTCTGCCTCAGCCTCCCAAGTAGCTGGGACCACAGGTGCCCGCCACAACGCCCGGCTATTTTTTTTTTTTTTTTTTTTGGTTGTAGCCATCATTTTTGTTTGGCAGCCCGGGCTGGATTCAAACCCACCACACCTCACGTGTATGTGGCTGGTGCCTGAGCCACTTGAGCCACAGGCGCCAAGCCCTCAGTGTTAATCATTAATGACTACAGGACAGATAGAAGCAGCCTGGGAGTAGGGCCCACAACCCAGCTGGTCAGATTACCATGGAGTTACTCTTTAAATGATTTAAGTATAGTTTTCTTTGACTAGACTTTAATTATAAAGTAATAATAAGAATAAATAGTCCTCCTCAACAGAACACACTAGGTTTGCTGGAGAATGTGCTTCTTATCCTCTGTTCAAAATCAATAGACAGAGCCTATCAGGCCCGAAATCACCCCCCGGGGCATTTACATCAACTTATTGCTACCATTTGTTTGCATTTACAGGAAATGCTTATATATTGGCAACCTGCCTTTTTTTTTTTTTTTTTTTGAGACAGAGTGGCAGGAAGTCGACCTTGGTACAGTGTCGTGGTGTCACAGCTCACAGCAACCTCAAACTCTTGGGCTTACGTGATCCTCTTGCCTCAGCCTTCCAAGTAGCTGGGACTCCAAGTGCCCACCACAACACCCAGCTATTTTCTGCTGCAGTTGTCGTTGTTGTTTTAGCTAGCCCAGTTGAGGCTCAAATCCCCCAGCCTCAGTGTATGTGACTATAACCACTGTACTATAGGCACCGAGCTACCAAATGTGAATTTTTTTTTTTTTTTGAGACAGAGCCTCAAGCTATCACCCTGGGTAGAGTACCGTGGCATCATAGCTCACAGCAACCTCCAACTCCTGGGCTCAAGCGAGTCTCCTGCCTCCGCCTCCCAAGTAGCTGGGACC
>CAUYQV010064630.1:0-23781 GCA_963574575.1 Galagoides demidoff
GCTTCAATGTCCACCTTGGGTCCTGAGACATCAATATCAGCCTTGGGCAGGTTCACATCTACTTCAGGGCCCTCTGCTTTGAAACCAGGCATGCTGAATTTTGGCATTTTCATCTTGGGCATCTTCAAGTGCCAGTCTGGACCATGAACATCTACATCTGGAACATCAATGTCCACTTTGGGCCCCTTGATGTCAACATCTGGCACCTTCATTTCACCTTCTACCTTGGGCATAGATACGTCCATGTCCCCTTTGACTTTGGGGCCTTTCAAATGTAAGTCCACATCAGGCATGGAGATCTTGGGGGTCTTAAAGTGCATGTCTGGCATCTTAAACTTAGGGCCTTTCAATTTTGCATCAGGACATTCCAGCTCAACATCAGGCATCTCCACATTCGCACTGGGGCCTTTCAAATCTCCTTCCAATTTAGGCACAGACACATCCATATCCCCTTTGACTCTGGGGCTTTTCAAGTGTAAGTCTACATCAGGCATGGAAATCTTAGGAGCCTTGAAGTGCATGTCTGGCATCTTAAACCTAGGGCCTTTCAACTTTGCATCAGGGCACTCCAACTCAACATCAGGCACCTCCACATCCACATGAGGACCTTTGATATCAACTTGCGGGCTTCTGAGATCACCTTCCAGTTCTGGCACAGAAGCGTCAATCTCTCCTTTCACTTTGGGTCCCTTTAAATTCAAGTCTATGTCTGGCATGGATATCTTGGGAGCTTTAATATTCAACTTGGGCATTTTAAATTTGGAACCTTTCAGTTTTCCTTCAGGTCCCTCAATGTCCAAATCAGGAGCTTCAATGTCCACCTTAGGTCCTGAGACATCAATGTCAGCCTTGGGCAGGTTTACATCCACTTCTGGGCCCTCTGCTTTGAAACCAGGCATGCTGAATTTTGGCATTTTCATCTTGGGCATCTTCAAGTGCCAGTCTGGACCATGAACATCTACATCTGGAACATCAATGTCCACTTTGGGTCCTTTGATGTCAACATCTGGCACTTTCATTTCACCTTCTACCTTGGGCATAGATACGTCCATGTCCCCTTTGACTTTGGGGCCTTTCAAATGCAAGTCCACATCAGGCATGGAGATCTTGGGGGCCTTAAAGTGCATGTCTGGCATCTTAAACTTGGGGCCTTTCAACTTTCCTTCTGGACATTCAATATCAATATCACCAACATTAACATCCATCTTAGGTGCCTTGACATCAATTTCAGGACCTTTCAAGTCTCCTTCCACTTTGGGAAAAGAAACATCTACATCAGTTTTCACTTTGGGGGCTTTCAGATTAAGTCCAACATCAGGCATAGAGATTTTGTGTGTCTGTATATTCATGCTTGGCATCTTGAATTTAGGGCCCTTTAGTTTTCCCCCTGGAACTTCAAGATTCACATCTGCAGCATCAATGTCCACCTTGGGTCCTGAGATATCAATGTCAGCCTTAGGCAGGTTCACATCCACTTCTGGGCCCTCGCCTTTGAAACCAGGCATGCTGAACTTGGGCATTTTCACCTTGGGCATCTTCAGGTGCCAATCTGGACCATGAACTTCCACATCTGGTGCATTAATGTCAACTTTTGGTCCTTTGACATCAACATCAGGAGCTTTAATCTCTCCCTCTACTTTTGGAACTGTAACATCATAATCTCCTTTCATTTTAGGACCTTTCAAATGCAAACCAACATCAGGCATGGATATTTTCTGAGGCTTTATATTCATTTCTGGCATCTTAAATTTGGGACCTTTTAGTTTTGTATCTGGACCTTCAATATTCACATCTGGAACTTCAACATCCACCTTGGCTCCTGAGACATCAATGTCAGCCTTGGGCAGGTTTACATGTACTTCTGGACCCTCTCCTTTGAAGCCAGGCATGCTGAACTTGGGCATTTTCACCTTGGGCATCTTCAGGTGCCAGTCTGGACCATGGACACCAACATCTGGAGCACTAATATCAACTTTGGGCCCTTTAACGTCAACATCTGGCACTTTCACTTCACCTTCTACCTCAGGCAAAGACACATCCGTATCTCCCTTTAGTTTGGGCCCCTTAAGATTCAGATTTACATCAGGCATGGAGATCTTGGGGGCCTTGAAGTGCATCTCTGGCATCTTAAACTTGGGACCCTTTAGCTTCCCTTCTGGACCCTCAAGGCTCACATCAGGGGTTTCGATGTCCACCTTGGGTCCTGAAACATCAATGTCTGCTTTGGGCAAGTTCACATCCACTTCTGCACCTTCTGCTTTGAAACCAGGCACGCTGAACTTTGGCATTTTCATCTTGGGCATCTTCAGGTTCCAGTCAGGGCCACGAACATCCACATCTGGGGCATTAATGTCCACTTTGGGCCCTTTGATGTCAACATCTGGCACTTTCACTTCACCTTCTATCTGGGGCACAGATACATCCACATCCCCTTTGACTTTGGGGCCTTTCAAGTGTAAGTCCACATCAGGCATGGAGATCTTGGGCGCCTTAAAGTGCATGTCTGGCATCTTAAACTTGGGGCCTTTCAGCTTCCCTTCAGGAGCCTCAAGACTTACATCAGGGCCTTCAATATCCACCTTTGGTCCTGAGACAACAACATCAGCCTTGGGCAGGTTCACATCCACTTCAGGGCCCTCTGCTTTGAAACTGGGCATGCTGAACTTGGGCATTTTCATCTTGGGCATTTTCAAGTTCCAATCTGGGCCATGAACATCCACATCTGGGGCATTAATGTCCACTTTGGGCCCTTTGATGTCAACATCTGGTACTTTCACTTGACCTTCTATCTGGGGAACAGACATATCCACATCCCCTTTGACTTTGGGGCCTTTCAAGTCTAAGTCCACATCAGGCATGGCAATCTTGGGAGCTTTGACATGCATCTCAGGCATCTTAAACTTAGGACCCTTCAGCTTCCCTTCTGGACCTTCAAGGCTCACATCTGGGACCTCAATGTCAACCTTGGGTACTGAGATGTCAATGTCAGCCTTAGGCAAGTTCATATCCACTTCTGGGCCTTCTGCTTTGAGGCTGGGCATGCTGAACTTGGGCATTTTCATCTTTGGCATTTTCAGGCTCCAGTCTTGGCCCTGAACATCCACATCTGGTGTTTTAATGTCTACCTTGGGACCCTTGATGTCCACATCTGGAACACTCATTTCACCCTCTATTTTCGGTGCAGATATATCTAGGCTTCCTTTCATTTTGGGTCCTTTGAGATCCAGGTCGACATCTGGTAGAGACATCTTAGGAGCTCTGAAGTACATCTCAGGCATCTTAAACTTAGGACCTTTCAAATTCCCTTCTGGTCCTTCAAGGCTGAGATCTGGAGCAGTAATATCTACCTTTGGTGCAGAAATGTCCACATTTGCCTTGGGCAGATTCACATCCAATTCTGGGGTCTCTCCTTTGAGACTGGGCATGCTAAATTTGGGCATTTTAATCTTTGGCATCTTCAGGTTCCAATCAGGACCATGCACTTCAACATCTGGGGCACTGACATCTACTTTTGGGCCTTTCAGGTCGGCTTCCAGCTTTGGTACCGTTACATCATACTCTCCTTTCACCTTGGGACCTTTCATATGTAAATCCACATCAGGCATGGAGATCTTCGGGGCCTTGATGTTCATCTCTGGCATCTTAAACTTGGAACCCTTCAGCTTTCCCTCAGGTCCTTCAATATTCACATCTGGAACTTCAACATCCACCTTGGGTCCTGAGATATCAATGTCAGCCTTAGGCAGGTTCACATCCACTTCTGGGCCCTCTGCTTTGAAACCAGGTGTGCTGAACTTGGGCACTTTCACCTTGGGCATCTTCAGGTGCCAGTCTGGTCCTTGAACATCCACATCTGGGGCATCAATGTCAACTCTGGCACTTTTAAGTTCAACATCAGGAACTTTAATCTCACCTTCAGCCTTGGGCATTGTAACATCATATTCTCCCTTTACATTAGGGCCTTTCAAATGTAAGTCCACATCTGGCATGGAGATCTTTGGGACTTTGATATTCATCTCAGGCATCTTAAACTTAGGTCCTTTCAATTTCCCTTCTGGTGCCTCAATGCTAACCTCTGGAGCACTAACATCCACCTTGGGCCCAGAAATGTCCACATCAGCCTTGGGCAGATTCACATCCACTCCTGTGCCCTCAGCTTTGAACCCTGGCACACTGAATTTGGGCATTTTCATCTTGGGCATCTTCAAGTGCCAGTCTGGGCTATGAACATCCACATCTGGGGCATCAATGTCCACTTTTGGGCCTTTCAGTTCTCCTTCAAGCTTTGGTACCGTGACATCATACTCTCCCTTTACCTTTGTGCCTTTAAAATGCAAATCTACATCAGGCATAGAGGCTTTTGGTGTCTTGACACTCACATCAGGCAGTTTAATATCAGGGCCTACAAGTTTGACACCCAGATCTTCCATGTTGACATTTGGGGCTTCCACATTGACCTTGGGCCCTGAAATAATGGCATCTCCTGTGGGTAGAGTCACGTCTACATCTGGGCTTTCACCTTTGACTCCTGGAGCGCTGAACTTGGGCATTTTCATCTTGGGCATTTTCAGGTTCCATTCGGGGCCATGAACTTCCACATCTGGAGCACTGACATCCACTTTAGGCCCTTTGACATCAACGTCAGGGACTTTCCCTTCTACTTTTGGGAGTGTGACATCTACACCCCCTTTCACTTTAGGTACAGCAGCACTTAAGTCTACATCTGCCATAGAGATCCTACAGGTTCCTGTTTTCCCAGAAGGGCTGCCAACCTTGGGGCCTGTCAAGGTCCCCTCCAGGTTTGGTGTCTCTATATCCACTCTGGAGCCTTTCACTGCCACTTGAGGCACTTTAACATTACCTTTCACCCCAGGAGCAGAAACTTTAATATCTCCTTTCAGTTTAGAGGACCCGAAGCTCAGATCTATGTCCTGCATAGAAATTTTAGGTTTTTGAATAATCATTTCAGGAGTCTTGACTTTCGCACCTTCCATCTTCCCTTCCAGCCCACCAGTAGCAATCTCAGGTGGACTGACATCCCCAGAGACCCCAGGAAGAGTCACTTCACCTGTGGGCATGGTCACCTCAACGCCAGCTCCCTCTCCTTTTGAACCAGATACAGAGAATTTGGGGCCTTCCAATTTGGGCACATTCATTTTGCCCCCAGGCCCATGAACATCAACATCAGGAACAGAAACTTCCACATTAGGGCCAGTGATGCTGCCCTCAATTTTGGGAGCAGAGGTGTGTACCCCAATGTCCCCCTGTGGCTTGGCACCTTTTAAGCCTAGGTCACCTTCAAGTGATGGCCCAGTGATTTGGGGGCCCTTCAGCTTCCCTTTAAGCCCCTCAAAATTGGCAGAGGAGGCACTGACTTCCAGCTGAGGGGCCTGGATGTTCCCACTGACAGTAATGCCTGGTCTGCTGCCCTGGTGCCCCATAGAGAATTCAGGTGCAGAAACACTTAGCCTGGCCTCTGGCACCTGGCCCTCAGGCCCTGTTGAGACACCAAATTTTGGTACCTTCACAGTGGGAATTTTAATTTTCCCATTATCATCACTCTCAAGGGATGGGCCCCGCACCTCCACTGCCCCACCCCCAAGAGAAGGTGAAACGTCTGCTACTGGTACTTGGACCCCTCCTCTGCCACCCAAGTCTATGCCCTTTGTGCTAACATTGACACTGGAGGTTCCCACCTTTATCCCAGGCATGGTGACCTGGAGCTTCGAGTGGCCAGCACCTTGGAGCTCTGGTCCTGAAGCAGAAATGGCCCCTGCTTGGATCTCCACAGCAGAGCCTGTGGCTGGAAAGACTGCCTCTGAGCCTGAGGGCAGTCTGATCACTGTCTTCCCTGATCGGGTCTCCACATCCATGTTGGAGATTTCAGTCAGTTCATGCTTTGGGATCTTGATCTTGAATTCAGGGCTGCTGATGTCAATGTCCTTGGCTCCTTCTCGGCCAGTCACATCCACAGTGTAGGCCGTGACCCTTCTGGTCACTGTGATGGTGCGGCTCTGGGTCTCCCCAGGGTCCCCTTCCACTCCATCCTCCGACCTCAGCCGAGGCTTGATCTTCGTGGTGTAGATACGCTGGTACTCCTCATCATCCCCGCTCTGCAGAAAGACACGCCGGCAGAGGTTGCAGCAGGGTCTGCCTAAGTTACCAGACGCCCGGCCACAGCCCAGACGACAACATGGGTGCCTGTTTCCCAGAGAAGCTGGGACCAGAACGGAGGTCCATGGAGCCTTCTGGGGCAGAGCACAAGGGACTGAAGAAAGGGGCTGACAGCCATATCGCAAGAGGAAAACAGGAATTATTTGGGGGAGGGGGCATATTCCTGGACTGTGCAGTTTGGGAGAAGGACTTCCAATCAATTAGAGTTTCAAAATGGCCTGTTCCAGGGATGCCACCCCAGGAGAACAGGTCCTTCAACTCCCAACTCTCAACCCACTGATTTATTTATTTAACCAGGAAGGGAATCCTCCCAGGGGCCCTGCACACACTGGAAAATACTTGTGGATCCTAAAAGACTGGTTATACTTGGGTTAGTGCCCTCACTTGGAGGACCCACTATTTGCTAAACAAACAAGCCATCAGAAGGAAGCATTTTCTCCCAGGCACTTTCCTCCCTAGCTTTTGACTCACAGAATGATTTTGGGCCTCTCTGTAAGGAGAAAAATGGTTTCTGTGAGCCAGAGTTGGGCATCTGTGAGGTCATTTCTAAAATCCTTGCAAAGCAGCTGACCTTCCCCCTGGCATCTAGGACCAGGATGCATGAGTCAGTTCCCACGCTGTGGCCCAGGGCACTCTGAAAAGATCGATGGAAGACGCGTAGGGCAGCATTAGCCATATGCCACACATGAGCAGGAAAAGAAAGGCTGGCCAGGGGTTCAAGACAGGGCAGACAGGTGGGAGGAGGATAAGGATTTGTAAGAGAAGTCCAGGAGGCAGACAGAAGGCTCGGGACTTAACCAGCAGGCCAGTATGGCCGGGGCAGCTCAGGGTACAGACAGGCCAGCAAGGCACTCACCAGAACCACTTCAGAGCTGCGGGAGCTGAAGACTTCATGTGTCCAGGTCTGGCCAGGCTCAGGGGAACGGTCCCCCTTGCGGTGCAGCTTCAGGCCCACCGTATGGTGCCCCATGGTGTTTAGCAGCTGGGTCACCTCGCCTGACTGCAGGTTGTCAAAGTAGATAGTGGCACCCACAATCTGGTCCCCTGGGCAAGGAGGGGCAAGAAACAGGTAAGACCCACAAGATCTCAGGAAAACAAAACAGCCACTATATGCTGGGCACTTGAACTGACTTGCATTTAACCCTCTTGACCACCCACCAAGATGGAGAGGGTAATACCCATTGTACAAATGAGGAAACTGAGGCTTAGATAGGACAACTAATTTCCCCAAATCTGCAAAGCTCATGGGCAGTGGATTTGGATCTGAGGACTAGGCCCCCCTACCCTACACAACGGCCCCTCCTGATGCCACTGGGACCAGGAAGCCCAATTCTCCACTTTCGCCTGCTCCTTGCTCCTGTGCGTCCTTCTGGCACCCTCACCTGCCCCAACCCCCAGCATCCAGTCAGAACTCTGGGGTTACTCACCCTCCTTGACCACCCCAGTGCGGGCCGCAGGGGAGTTCTGCATCACCTCCTGTACATAGACACCGTCATCCCTCTGGGTGATGGTCAGCCCATGGGAGCCACTGCCCTGCCAGTTGGGCAGCAGCAGTTCCCGGGTTGTCTCTTCCTCCTTCTCCATCTGGGATGAGGTGAGAAAATGGAGCTCAGGTCAGTGGGGATGCTAGGACACGAGGGGATGAGAAAACCATGAACTTCTGTGGTGTGAACTTGCAAAGAGTGGAGCACTTTCTCTGATGCACCTGCCACCCCCCCACCTGCCTCACGTCTGTCCACTGTGGGCATTCTCCCAAGGCACAGCGGAGAAGACAGAATGTTGACCAAGAGACGACCAGCCCCCTGTCCCTTCAACTGGGCCCCAGTCTCCCCAAACCACTTGGGATCCCCACATGCCCCTGTCCCAGCCCTCCCTTCTCCTACTGACCTTTGCAGGATTCTGTTCTGGAGCGGATGCCTTGCCAGGAGCCCGCCCCTCCTTCCTCTCTTCCCCTCAGTCTCTCTTGTCAGGAATCTCAGTCACACAGCCTAGAGAAAAAGTTCCAAAGATGCTCACACTGAGTGGTCAGCTTGCTTGAAACCCCATATCAAGGTGTGGCTGGTGCTCTGTTCCCCAGAGCAGCCCACAACCCCCATCGCCACTGCCAATGATTCCTCTCATCCAGGGTTCTGCAGCCTGACACTGCAGAAAGAGGTTGTAGAAGAGTCAGACTCAGATTCAAGTCCTGGTTTTGCCTTCTCCTAGCCCAACGGCCCTGGCCAAATCAGTTAACTTCTCTGAACCTCTGTTTCCTCACCTACAAAAATGGAGATGATAAAAGATTCACGGGGGGTGGGGGGGAGAGCACACGTAGCTCAGTTGTTAGGGCAACCACATGCACTGGGGCTGGTGGGTTTGAACTCAGCCCAGGCCTCCTAAAAAAAAAAAAAAAAAAAAAAAAAACAGCTGGGTGCTGTGGCAGGCACCTGTAGTACCAGCTACTAAGGAGGCTGAGGCAAGAAAATCACTTGAGCCCAAGTTTGAAGTGCTGCAACAGTACAGCACTCTACCAAGAGCAACAAAGTGAGACCTCTGTCTCAATAAAAAAACAAAAAAGATTCTCATGAGGATTGAAGGAGAGAGAAAAGAGCACAAGTGCATCACAGGGGCATGCAGGAGCCTCACAACACGCATGTTCTCATGATGTTCTTCATGACAGCTTTGGGAAGGAGATGTTACTGTCCCCATTTTATAGATAGAGAGACAGAGCTTCTCAGCGGCTGACTTGCCTAGGGTACACAATAAGAGCACAGCTATGTGAAGCTCATACTTTGTACCACATCAGGTCTGCAACTTTTAACTGGTGTCAGACTCCTCAGAGGGTGCCTCCAAGCAGGCATGGCATGGCATTCCCTCCCCAGTGGCAAAAAGTGACTCCAGGTCACCTGCCTCACCTAGTCTTCAAGAGCAAGGGGAACCCCTTGCCAGCTGGGAGCTCTAGAAGCCCTGCCACAGGCAACAGCCTGAACAAAGAAAGCCCCTGCCCCACCAGGCACCCCCCCAAGCCCAAGAGGCAGGAGCATGGCTGAGCCTGCCTCAGGCCCACGGTCAGTGTAGCCCATCTGGCTGCCCACATTGGGCCTGAGCCAGGCCCCGATATGTGTAGCCATTTAGTAATTTACCCTCCTGCTACAGGGTGAGCTTTCAGCAGCAGAGGTGCCCTGAGAAGACACCACACAGGGCTCTGGATATGGCCACGGACTAGAGCCACCCACACAAAATGGCGACAGGAGCCATCAAAGGCATGTCTGTGAAATTGTATAAGGTGACATAAATCACAGAGAACCTCACCCAAAGCCTCACCCTAAAGCTGTTTACATCCAGAAATTAGTCATCCAATCAATCAATTTATACATACTGATTGCCTCTTATATGCCCATCAATACATTGGGCACTTCAGGGCCCAGGACAGACATGGCTTGGCCCAGCACTTAATTACACGCTGCATTAGATTGTTACCTAGTGCTGTTCATGCACCCTCAAAATATTTATTGAATGCACTCCATATGCCAGTATGCAAATTTTAAAGACTTAGTTCCTAGCTGGGCACAGTGGCTCACGCCTATGATCCCAGCACTCTGGGAGGCCAGAGTAGGTGGATTGCTTAAGCTCAGGAGTTCAAGATCAGCCTGAGCAAGAGCGAGACCCTATGTCTACTAAAAGTAGAAAAGGCTCAGCACCTGTGGCTCAAGTGACTAAGGCACCAGCCACATACACCTGAGCTGGAGGGTTCAAATCCAGCCCGGGCCCACCAAACAACAATGACAGCTGCAACCAAAAAATAGCCAGGCATTGTGGCGGATGCCTATAGTCCCAGCTACTTGGGAGGCGGAGGCGGGAGGATTGCTTGAGCCCAGGAGTTGGAGGTTGCTGTGAGCTGTGATGCCACAGCATTCTACCCAGGGTGACAGCTTGAGGCTCTGTCTCAAAAATAAATAAATACATAAAAATTAAAAGTAGAAAAATTAGCCAGGTGTTGTGGTGGGTGTCTGTAGTCCCAGCTACTTGAGAGGCTGAAGCAGCTCAGCGCCTGTGGCTCAAGCGGCTAAGGCACCAGCCACGTACACCTAAGGTGGCGGGTTCGAATCCCCAGCCCGGGCCCGCCAAACAACAATGATGGCTGCAACCAAAAAATGGCCAGGCGTTGTGGTGGGCGCCTGTGGTCCCAGCTACTCGGGAGGCGGAGGCGGGAGACTCGCTTGAGCCCAGGAGTTGGAGGTTGCTATGAGCTGTGATGCCATAGCACTCTACCCAGGGGGATAGCTTGAGGCTCCGTCTCAAAAAAAAAAAAGAGACTGAAGCAAGAGGATTGCTAAAGCCCAAGAGTTTGAAGTTGCTGTTAGCTATGATACCACAGCAGTCTAGCCTAGGGAACAGAGTGAGACCAAAAAAGAAAAAAAAAAGACTTAGTTCCTATCTTAGATATAAATTATGAGAAAGGTGCTCTGGCTATGACCAATTTAGCCTCAGAATGTTCCAAGCTTGAGAGCCTTCTAGGGAGAATGAAATACAATTAGGATTTTGGAGGTGCTAGAGCTGACCTCTGAGGACTGAACTGTGTCTCTGGGGAATTTATCACCACTTAACAGTTCCAGTGCCAGGCAGACCACAACATGGGTGAAAGATAAACACATAAACCCCTAGTCCTCCCAACACCTGTTCTCCTGTTTGGCAAAGGCATAAACGTGATTAAGATGTGCGTCTTCCTCAACACAGGTGCTGGCTGGGAGTGAGCAAAGCTTCTGAGGGGTTAGCAGCTCACTGGCAAAGGCGTGAGCTCCCTTCCTGGCAGGCAGAGGAGGCTGCAACAGGAAGTTGTGCTGTCCTGTTTCAAAGTGAAATAGCAAAATTGAGGCTTAAATGGCACCTTCTTCCAGAGCCCAGCACTAAGGAGCCAGGCAGAGGCAGGAAAGGACAAAGGATTCCAGACTAGGTCTCTCAGATAACACTGAAAGACACCCCGGCCAACTGGCCTGACACCACTTTCTTCCTCCTTGAGCAGGGCCCCTTTCCTCAGTCCAGAAAACTGGTGCTGAGCCAGCAGCCAGAGAGCAGGAACAGAGCCAGCCAGCTCACCCTCACCCACGTCCTGGCCCCACCCTCCCTCCTTCCCCAATGAGTCACCGCAGCTGGCCGCAGCAGCTCCAGACATGCAAAGGGTCACGCCTCAAACCCATGGACCAAGTGCCTCCCAGGCCAGACCCCCAGGTGCCAGAGGAACCAGGGTTCAATGCAGACAGGAGTCAGCTTCCCTGCCAGCACTTCAGGATCTGAAGACAGGGCTGTGTCTCTTAGGAAATAGGATCCCAGGACAGGAGTCCCAGGAAAAGAGACCTGCTACATGCCTCACGCTAGGTGGCTTCTGAAGAGGAGAAAAGCCATCAGCCCATGAGAACAGGACCCATGGAACCTCAAGCTGCAGGTTGGCCCTGGAAGGGCACCTGATGGCTTCCCAGCCAACCACTCTGCCTGCTCTGGCTCAGGCCCCACCATCCTGCCACAGACAGGAAAGTCCTCTGTCATCTGATCTGGGCCACTGAGCTCCAAGCACAGGCATGGGGATGCAGAAGGGAGCTGTGAAGCCAGGGTGGCCTGTTTTCTGCTTTCAGTCTCAGCCTTTCTCTTCTCTACCCTTGGAGCCTATACCAAACCCAGGTGGTTCTTCCTTCTCCTTCCACACAAGTAAGGGTAGAGGCTCTGCCTGGCTCTTACTCAAAGGAGAGCCTTTGGAGCTTTGAGGAACTCTGCATGATTTAGCCAAGTGTCATATGACTTCAGAGCCAGAAGGGACCTTAGAGCCATGCCATCCAATATGGTAGCCACATGTGAAAATTTAAATTAATTGGGAAGTGCCTGTGGCTCAGTGAGTAGGGCTCCGGCCCCATACACTGTGGGTGGTGGGTTCAAACCCAGCCTCGGCTAAACTGTAACAAATAGCCGGGCGTTGTGGTGGGGCGCCTGTAGTCCCAGCTACTCGGGAGGTTGAGGCAAGAGAATTGCCAAAGCCCAAGAGCAGGAGGTTTCTGTGAGCTGTGACAACACAGCACTCTATCAACGGTGACAAAGTGAGACTCTATCTCTAAAAAATCAAACAAATAGGCTCGGCGCCTGTGGCTCAAGTGGCTAAAGCGCCAGCCACATACTCCTAAGGTGGTGGGTTCGAATCCAGCCCGGGGCTGCCAAACAACAATGATGGCTGCAACCAAAAAATAGCCAGGTGTTGTGGCGGGTGCCTGTGGTCCCAGCTACTTGGGAGGCTGAGGTAGGAGACTCACTTGAGCCCAGGAGTTGCTGTGAGCTGTGATGCCACAGCACTCTACCCAGGTGGACAGCTTGATGCTCTGTCTCAAAAAATAAATAAATAAATAAATTTAAATTAATTGGCTCGGCACCTATAGCTCAAGTGGCTAAGGCACCAGCTACATGCACCAGAGTTAGCGGGTATGAATCCAGCATAGGCCTGCCAAACAACAATGACAACTACAACCAAAAAATAGTTGGGCATTGTGGTGGGAGCATTTAGTCCCAGCTACTTGGAGGCTGAGGCAAGAGAATTGCTTAAGCCCAGGAGTTGGAGGTTGTTGTGAGCTGTGACAGCACAGTACTCTACCCAGGGCAACAGCTTGAGACACTGTCTTAAATAAATAAATAAATTTAAATTTACTCTTTTTTTTTTTTTTGGAGACAGTCTCACTTTGTTACCCCTGGTAAGAGTGCTATGGCATCACAGCTCACAGCAACCTCCAACTCCTGGGCTCAAGCGAGTCTCCTGCCTCTGCCTCCCAAGTAGCTGGGATCACAGGTGCCCACCACAACACCTGGCTATTTTTTTTTGGTTGCAGCCATCATTGTTATTTGGCGGGCCTGGGCTGGATTCGAGCCCGCCACCTTAGGTATATGTGGCTGGCACCTTAGCCACTTGAGCCACAGGTGCAGAGCCAAAACTTGGCCATTTTTTAAAGACAGGGTCTGGCTTTAGCTCAGGCTACTCTTGAACTTGAACTTGTGAGCTCAGGTTATCTGCCCACCTCAGCCTCCCAAAGTGCTGGAATTACAGGCGTGAGGCACCATGCCCGGCTAAAATTTAAATTGATTAAAATTAATTTAAACTAAAAACAATTTTTTTTCTTTTTTACTCACCACTATACTAACAAGGAATTTTTTTTTTTTTTGAGACAGAATCTCACTATGTCCCCCTAGGTAGAGTGCCGTGGCATCACAACTCACAGCAACCTCAAACTCTTGGGCTTAAACGATTCTTTTGACTCAGCCTCCCAAGTAGCTGGTACTACCAGCACTCACTACAATGCCTGGCTATTTTTTTTGTTGCAGTTGTTTAGCTGGCCGGGGCCAGGTTCGATCCTACCACCCTCGGTATATGTGGCTGGCGCCATAACCACAGTGCTATGGGCACGGAGCCTAAACTAAAATTTTAATTCAGCCACATGCAGCTACTGGCTACTATACTAGACAGCACAGATAGAAAACATTCCACCACTAGCATGAGTTCTCTGGTACAGCACTGCCTATTATTTACAGATGGGGAAATGAGGCCTGGAGAGGTGAGAATGGGAGAGTGTTGGGATGCTGGAACACAGGTTAGATAACTCCCAGCTCCATGTTCAGTCTGACACTGGCTCCCCCCATCTCCCTTGTGACAGGACCAAGATCACGTGAGGCAAGCAGCTGCCTGGAGGTCAGAAAAGGAGCGAAGTGGGGAGGCCAGGCTGAGACCGCAGGACAGACTATAATTCAAGCCAGAAGCAGCAAGAGGAGAGTGGGCCATCTTATTACTTCAAAACTACAAAGAGGATGTCACAAGCTGCAGGGCTTTGCCATCCCCTTCTCCGTAGATTGAGGGTAATACCAAGCAGATCCTCAAGTCCAGAGAGCAGAATCCTTGAACTAGGCAGATGGTCTCTCCCCCACTGCCCTCAGGGAACAGTGCCCTTCCTCCAGAGAGTCAGGAGGAAGACAGCCAGGCAGGGGACCCAGGTTAATTGCTGCAGCAGCTAAAAACAGCCTTGCAACTAGCATCAGTGTCAAGATGACAGGAACTGATACACTCCCCAGGATCAACAGGCCAGCACCTCAGTGCCTGAATGCACCAAACCATACATCAGAGGAAGCAAACAATTGTGCCCACACTTAGCGCAGGCTGGACACAGGAAGTGACCCTGCAAGGGGCAGAGAAGCACCCCTACCCACATCAGCGAAGGCACCAATAACAACAAAACTTCCACCCAGCACAGTGGTATATGTGTGCCAACCAAAGAGAAGCAGTCTTCATCCTGAGAATGAAATGGCTCACACCCGGAGTTAGAGACTACCATCAAAAGGAAAGCCCCAAACACTCATAACCAGGACAAAGGGTTGGCTAGTCAAAGAGAGACACACCCAGAAGAGGGATAGAGGCATAAACACTCACCAGGAGAGAAAGAGGAAACAAAAGATCCACATTGTAGGATACTACCCTGTATTCACAGAAGTTGAGAGAAAGAATTTTGTAGGGCGTTACTATGTGCCAAATACTATGTTGGCCATGGTCCATGCTTGGGTTCCTATTTGATCCCCAAATGATACTACAGGGTAAGAACTAAGAACCTTATTTTAAAGACGTGGAAATAGGCCCCAGAGGTAAAGCGACTTCACCAAGTGTGAGATAGGGTTGAATGCAAGCTCAAGATCCCCTAACTCTAAGGCCAACAGTCTTTGCTAGGTAGATGGACAAAGGCACAAGAAAATACACAACACAGAATGAGACACATAAGAAACCATAGAAAATGGGTGGCGCCTGTAGCTCAGGGGTAGAGCACCGGCCACATACATCGAACCTGGCCGGAGCCAGCTAAACAACAACGATAAATGCAACAAAAAACATAGCCGGGCCTTGTGGCAGGCACCTATAGTCCCAGCTACATGGGAGGCTGAGGCAAAAGAATCACTTAAGCCCAAGAGTTGGAGGTTGCTGTGAGTTGTGATGCCACAGCACTCTACCCAGGGAGACAGCTTGAGCCTCTGTCTCGAAAAAGAAAAAAGCTGAAAAAAATGCATACAGGAGATACACAGAAGAGACCTCTACACTGAGGGGACAAAAAGGGGAGTGAGAGCCAGAGGGACACACCCATGAGAAGATAGATGGAGAGCCCTCCAAACCCCGTTCCACATACCCCAGCCTCATCCCAACCCAGCTTATGGGCACCAAACCCAGAATGGGCAGAGAGTCACAGGCATCCTGGGCCCCTGTATCTGAGGGGTCTTTTGGTGCTGGGGTTTATTGAGGTTGGGTCCTCAAGAATTAGGATCCTAAAGTATCACAGGAATGGAAGAAAAAGTATCCAATGTACACAGCCCTATTATGAAATTAATTTATAGCTTTCATATGAAATCTATAACCTAATAATAGCCTAAGAATATGGGGGGGAGGAGGGAGAGGGGTGAAGGGAATGGGTGGAGGGAGGTGATTGGAGGGATCACATCTATGGTTTATCTTACAAGGGTACAAGTAAATCTTTCTAAGAGTAGACTATGTCTTACCACAATAACTAAGAAAATGACATGAAGGCTATGTTAACCAGTCTGATGAAAATATTTCAAATTGTATGTGAAAACACCACACTGTACCCCAGAATTGCATTAATGTACATAGTTATCATTTAATAAAAAAAAAATCAACAGAAAAAAAAAAAAGAGTTAGGATCCTGAGCTGCCCAGAACTCAGCTCACCTCTAGATTCCCTTAGGGCCCAACAGGTGGAAGACAAGAGGACCAACCCCTTCTCATTCTAGACTCTAGGCAGGCACTAGCAGGGCAAGGCAAACATTTCTACTCTCTGGGAGAGGGGAAAGGTCATGCCAGGTGGACCCTTATCCCAGAGGAACAAGTGAAAATACATACTTGCAGAGCCTGGAGCATCCCTTCCAGAGCCTGAGCTTCTAAGTGGACCCTACTGGACTTCTGTTTCTTTTTTTTTTTTTGAGACAGAGTCTCACTATGCCACCCTCAGTAGTGTGCCATGGTATCACAGCCCTCAGCAACCTCAAACTCTTGGGCTTAAGTGATTCTCTTACCTCCTTACCTCAGCCTCCCAAGTAGCTGGGACTACAGATGCCTGCCACAGTGCCCGGCTATCTTTTTTATTATAGTTGTCATTGTTTGGCAAGTGCAGGCTAGATTCGAACCCACTACCTCCGGTGTACGTGGCTGGCACCCTAGCTGTTGAGCTACAGGCACAGAACTCTGACTTCTGTTTAGAAAAACAAATGCCCTATTTTAATGGGTGTAGAGGTGCACAGCAAACTAATAAGTCTGCGTGGGCGTGAAGAACTTTTACAAACCCACTTAGCTGATTATGGGCAGCACAACCGGGGGGTACTTTCAACTTATGTAGAGGAGGTGTTGGCAGGGAGTGGAATTACCAGGGAGAATTAGATGAACATATTTTAATGTGCATATGGAGGCAGACACACAAGGATTCACAAACACCTCAGGCATACAGAGACCCTCAGTCTCATTCTCCACCCTACACAGCCCAGAGCAGCCCACAGCCCCAGCTAGCTCTCATGGGCTCACAACTGACACCTGCCAGGGAGGCCCCCAGCCTGTTCACCTGGCAAGGTGTCAGTGTCCGAGTGTGCACCTCCCTCTTTGTGTGTGCACCTGCCAGTCTTGCTTCCTGTACCTGCCCTTCTGGAAAGGAGGTGCCGGCCCAATCCTCAACTCCCACCAGGAGGAAGTTTTCCCAGCTTTGTTACTCCAGTCCTTCCCTCCCTATCTACCCCTTCCCCACCCTTCACCATCATGCTGGGGTTTCTTGCAAGTTAACCTACAGGGCAACCCCACACACCCTGACCCCAGCCAGCTAGCTGCTTTCTCCACCTCTCTCCGCCCTGGGACAAACATCCTCCTACAGCACTCCCAAGGCTCTCAGCAAGCTCCAACTTTTCACTTCCCATAGAGAGGAAGATTCCCTCTTCCTTCCCTTCGCTAAGAGGGCTCCTACCCACTCTTTGCAACCAGGGACTAGATACCTTCTCCAGCAAGAGGTACCCCACATAGACACACACATAGGCAAGGAAGAGTGGGCCTTCACCCAGACCCTTAGGATTAAGACACCAACTCTAAGGGTAGCGATCTTTTTTTTTTTTTTTTTACGGTGGGGGAGGGAGGGGTGAAGAACGCCCTGCCCTGACCTGAGGGGTAGATTACCGTTTGGGAGCTGCCCACCGCCCCACCCACAGCCGGGAGGGCGCTGCTCGCTCTCCCCCCAGCGGTCAGGCTGAGCTAATGCAGGGGCGCGGGCCCAGGCCGCCGGGGCTCTGCCGCCAAAGAGCCGCCCCCCAGCCTAGCCAGGACACGTAGCCGTGACTGGGATCAGCTCCAGGCACTTCCCCTTCCCCCAGAACCTCCGCTCCGGCCCCCGGGGACCTGGCAGGATGCCCCTCCCTGACAGGCTGTGTGCAGCTTCTAATTCAGCCTGCACCCCAAGGGCTGTCCTCTACCTCTCAAATGACTTTGGGCACAAACTCCAGGGCCCAGACCTGTCTAGGACAGAGAAACTTACTTCACTCCTTACCTACAACCCCTGCATGCCTGGGTAAAACCTCCACCACCAGAGTGAAATGTCATTCCCTTCCTCTGCCCTCCAAGCTCCACAATGTGGCAGGCAGAGGTGACACATCCAGGCCTACCACGATGGGAGGACCTCCATGCACAACAAGCAGGGATATCTTTCTCACCGGCAATGACACACACCTCACTCAGAGACACAGAGGCTGTGACAGGCAGTCACAGGGACCCAAGCCTGCCAGCTTCAGACCAGACACAGTCCCACTAGGAACTGAGGCCAGCAGGAGGAAGAGGGGCTTCATCAAAACTTGTGCACACACACTCCTGCAGAGCCCTCCTGTAACCCATCCACATGTCCCCACACTCCCTCAGGCACACCCAGGCTTGGAGGAAACTGCTCATTAGGCTGGCACTGTGACTCAAGCCTGTAATCCTAACACTTTGCAAGGCTGAGGCAGGTGGATCACCTGAGCTCAGAAGTTCAAGACCAGCCTGAGCAAGAGTAACACCCGGTCTCGAAAAATAGCAGGGCATTTTGGTGGCCACCTGTAGTCCCAGCTCCTTGAGAGGCTGAGGCAAGAGGATCGCTTTTGAGCCCAAGAGTTTGAAGTTGCTGTGAGCTATGACACCAGAGTGCTCTACCAAGAATGACATAGTGAGACTCTGTCTCAAAAAAAAGGCAGCATCTGTGGCTCAGAGGGTAGGGCACCGGCCCCATATACCAAGGGTGCTGGGTTCAAACCGGCCCCAGCCAAAGTGCAACCAAAAAATAGTCGGGCTTTGTGGTGGGAGCCTGTAGTCCCAGCTACTCAGGAGGTTGAGGCAAGAGAATCACCTAAGCCCAGGAGTTGGAGATTACTGTGAGCTATGACACCACGTACTCTACCAAGGGCAATAAAGTGAGACTGTCTCTACCAAAAAAAAGAAAGAAAGAAAGAAAAGAAACTGCTCATGCTCAAGAGTCCAGCCAAGTGGATGCCAGCTCCCTGGGAGCCCAGATGAAGCACAAGGGGGCTGAAAAGGGCAGGGAAGGTTTAGACATCCTCCACAGCTGCTGCCCAAGTGAAATGGAAGATTCTAACTCTTTTCAGTGGCCACCTCCCTTCCTCAAATCTAAGTGTGCAAAGCACGTGCTCAGCCCAGCTCTAGGGAGAGAAACTCAGGGGCACGCGGGTGGGAGAAAGCCAGTAATGCTCTCATCAGGAGTCAGACTAGCTCTCCCAGTCTCTCTCTATCTGTCCCCAGGCGGTTCCCAAGTTCTGAGAAGCTGGTGACCACACCCCAGAACCCCACACACCCCTCCACCCCCATGGCTTTGCCCCAACCCCTCAAACCAGCTCCTCAGGCTCAGGGTGATATGCTCTGCCAGGGCTTGCCAGCGAACTCCAAGTTGAGCAAAAGAATCCAGCCTGGTGGTGCCCAGGCACCTCTATCCAGAGGCTTCCCAGAGATCCTCAACCTCTTCCCCACCTTTAAATCACTCCCATGGTTCACTCTCTCGTGTCCCACCCTGGGCCTCATACCTGGAGCCTCATCCCCTGAACAATGGCTGGCTGGCATGAGTCTTCAACTCTGGGGTTAACTCCTTAAGGAAGTACCCAAACTAGGACTCCTGAATCACCGTTACAGGCCTTCATATCAGCAGCACTAAACCTGTGTGACTTCTGTGGCTCCTTCATGTCCTTGTTTTCTGACCAATGTCCCTGTGCTCCCTTTCTTAGGGACAAAGGCTTTAGAGAGGGGCTCAAAGACTCTCCAACCCGTATCTCCTACCTGCCCTCAGACCCTGCGTTCTCTCCCTGTTTAGCTCCCATGTTGCAGCTCCTCTCTCACCCTCCCTTACCCCACAGTTCACAGCTCAGAGCAAGGAGATGCCCCTAACCCTGGGGCTGCCATGTGCTACTCCCCACTCTACCTACCAAGTGCAGGCCCATTGTCCCTATGGGCAGGAGGAGAAGGAAGCTTCACCATTCAGCTTCTGAAAGGAAGTGAGTGCCACACCCAGTCCCTGGGATTTCCCACATAGGAGGGATGAAAGCGAGTTCTACTCCCCTAAATGACACTCAGTATAGATGCAGAGACCCTTACATGCTTTCCAAGGCAGGTATAATCTTTCCTGTCCCATCACCACAGCCCCCCATTGCATAACTGTATCTCACAAAATCAACCCATCACCTACCACGTGCTAAGCTGTCCTAAGAAGAACATGTGGTGAACATGGTCCCTGCAATCAGAGTTTGATGGGGAAGACAATTTTGAAACCAATTATTACATGTTCAGAGTTGTGTTTGGAGACACAAAGGTGGATATCTTGGTCCCTTTTCCTCTGGAAACTCAGGGTCATTCTCTAACCCCTCATGTCCATGCAGGGCTACCACGCTGCCTTTCCACAAACTTGCACCACAGAGAAGGGTGCTCAGCAGTAACTGCAGCTCCCTGAGACTACTTGCTGTTACCCTCACCACAGTCAGGGCCACACCCTGTGAAGCCCAAGCACACACAATACAGAAAATCCTCTGTGGTCTCACTGTGCAGAGGTGCCAGAGCCACCCCCACCTAGTTGTCCCCAACCTGGTTATCGCGGCTCAGTTAGAGCTGTAAGATCACCCATTTGACCCTCTCTGCTCCCCTCCCAAGCAAAGGGTATAACCAGGCCTGCTTGGGCCCATGAGTTCCTCATGGTCAGCGTCCCCACACTCCGGCCTTGGCACTGCAGGGGGCGCACAGACCTGCCAGGGGCGAGACAGGCACACTGCACCGCCCTTCCCTGCATGGGAAAGCCTTACATAACAGAGTTTTCTGCACACACCCTAAGCATGCTGCCTTTCCAACCCGACGGCAGGACCTCGGCTCCAGGCCCCTCTCCTGGCGCGCAAGGCTGGAGTGGAGGGTTCCAGCAAGCGCAGCTAAGCCCTCCTCCCATGCCAAGCCCCGCTCCCGCCCCCACCTCCCACACACAGCCCCTTCCTCCTCCCCTTTACCCCTCACCACTCCTCCCCGAGTTCTGGTTTGAATTAGTCACCAGCTCTAACCACCACATTCCTTAGGCTGCTGGCGCCGAGCCAGGCGCTGGGGCGGGGGACATCCCGCCCGAACGGGTTAGGGAGTGGGGCGGGGGTTCGGGGAGGGGGGAGAAGGGCCGCCTCTGGAGGGGAAGGGGCGGTCCCGAGGGCTGTGCCGCGGCATATTGCCCCCACCCACCCACCCCGGCGAAGGAATCTCCCTAATTATGTCCCCCTCTCCGCACACCCATCCCGCTGGGAGGCGAGCAGCAAACTTCGGGCTCCGCCGCCCAGGAGGAAGAAGGGAGTTTTCTAGAGCCGGGAAAACTGAGGGGCAAGACTAGGGCGGGGCCGCTGAAGGGGGGCTGAGGGGACCGCAGGGAGAAAGAAAGGGAGAGGCTGGTGGTACAGAACAGGGTGGGGCCGGGAGGACACAGTACCCGAAGCTCTTGGGCGGAGGTGCCGGGAGCAGAGAAGGACAGCGGCGGGGGAGTGCGGCGCGGTGGTGCGGAGGCGCAGGCGTGCCAGGAGGGGCAGGGGGTGTCGCGGCGGCGCTCTCGGAAACTTCTCCCCCAGTGAACAAGGAATACAAACGCAGAAGCCCCTGAGCCACGGCCCCATGAAGAGAGAGAGGAGGTGGGACAGGAGCTGCCAGGCCAGGATAGGGAGCCCTGCCGTGCAATAGAGCCAACAATCCGCCTTCGAGAGAAAGCCCAACGGAGTAAAGAACACTTTGGAGCGATTTTCTAACTTTGCCGAACTTGCGCCCCAACTCCAGAGGCAGCGCTCCACTCCCAGGGCGCGTAGCGTCGCCTCCCCGGGAGGCCGTGGGTAACTCAGTTTGCTCCAAACTATTTGAATCTTCGTAGTGACACCCTCCCCCCAACAACGAGACTCGCCCGAGCCCCGCAACCCACGTCCCCCACACACACGTTCTCCATGCCCCAGCTCCCGACTGCTCCACGGTGCGCCGGGCGCCCTTACCTGCGCGCTCAGCCCCAGGGCACAGCCATAGCCGGCGCGGGGCCCAAGGCTGTCGTGCTGCGGCTGCTGGCTGAGGCGAGCCCCGATCGGGGCGGGTCCGGCAGGGCGGGCGGTGCAGTCCCCGCGGCAGAGCTGCTCCGAGTGGCCGGGCCCCCGCGCTCAGAGGCGGCTCTTGTAACTCCGGCTCTGGCGGGCGGGTCTGCCAGAAGCGGGGGGGAGAGGGCGGGGCCGGGCGGGGCCGGGTAGGGGCTGGGACTAGTGAGCTGGTCTGACTGAGGAGGGACCCGGGAGTGGGCTGCTGTGAGGGAGGGGCGGGGACGACGGGACGTCTCTTTTCTCCCTCCCCACTGTTGCCCCCTGTTCTGTCCCGAGCGTGCATCTACCCCCTACCATAGGTGCAGCGTGTGGCTTCCTCTGGCAAGAAACTCTGGAAGCTCCCTGGGGCTTAGGCTCACAGCTGGAACTTGCAGGAAGTGCCAAGGTGCCAGAAAGTTGCTTGAGGCTTAAATGGTTCCGCCGAGACCTCCAGCCCGACGCAGACCTTGAATTTCGGTCCACAGAGGCTACTACACTTCAAATCCTAGGCCCCAGTCTCCTCATTTCGTCCCCAAGCTTCATGTAGCCGCGCCCATTTCTCGCCTTGCCTCATTCTGGGGCTCCTCAACCCCTCCCGCCACAGAATCAGCTTGGAGATGTTCGTCCCACCCCCTGGAGTCAGGGTCACTGGTGCCCCACGCGCCGCAGTGCTGTGAGTACGCGAATCAGGCCTGCAGCCCTTAGAGGAGCAGACCGGGCTGCCCACCTATCTCTCCAGATTCCCGCCCCCAGAATCCCGAGCTCCAGCTTTTCCTCCGCCTGCCCATTCCTTCCCCGCGCCCCTCTCCACGCCCTCTCCACCTCCCCATTTGCAGGACGCTGTTTCCCAATTTACAGCCATTTCCCACAGCCACTTTTAACTACGTGCAGATTTTATTAAACGCTTAATGATGGGGTGCAGGGGCCTTCTGGCTACACACACCCCTTTTCTCTTCTCCCCTATGAGTCCTCTTATCCTCTTTCCTAAGTGGCAACCCACTGCCCACTCCAAGCTGGTTTCCCTTCCTTTCCAAATGCTGAGGAAAGGGGACACTACCACCACCACCACCACCCCCAGCTGGGGAACTGAGAAACCCTGACTGGAGACAAGAGCACCCATCTTGCTGCAAGATCATGAGTAGGCTGGGGCTGAGACCAGCTCGGCCCTATCCTCTGAAATGGCAAACATGTTTACAGGCTAAAAATACCCAGCAGCCAACTCTGCTGCCAGCCCTGGGGGCTGTGTCCAGGTCCAGTTACCGACACAGGGCGCAGGCAGTGGGGGAGGGAAGAAACAGCGGAAAGAGCGACAGACATACAGGCACTCATATAATGGACACAGAAAGGTGGAGACGCCCTCCCGTGTAGACACCTTGACAGGCATAGACATGCAAAGACACACAGACAAATCAGAGCCTTGGGCGCCAGCATACTCTCCCTCTTTCTCTCTGTTCTCTTTCTCTCTACACATACACACACACACACACACACACACACACACACACGGGGACTCAAGAGAGTGACTCAACCCCACTGCCTAGGCAGCCCCACCAAACACATCATAAGCACATAGTCATAGATCCAGACTTTCTGAAACAATCACCTCCTCATGCATTCCATTCAGCACCCCCTTTCCTAGCATCTACCTTACTTAAAGGGAAAAAAAAATCCAATCTTCTATTTCTTTCCTTTTTTTTTCTTGAGACAGAGCCTAAAGCTGTCCCCCTGGGTAGAGTGCTGTGGCATCACAGCATCACAGCTCACAGCAACCTCCAACTCCTGGGCTCAAGCAAGTCTCCTGCCTCAGCCTCCCAAGTAGCTGGGACCACAGGCACCTGCCACAACGCCCCAGCTATTTTTTGGTTGCAGCCATCATTGTTATTTGGTGGGCCCAGGCTGGATTCAAACCCGCCACCTTAGGTGTATGTGGCTGGCACCCTAGCCACTTGAGCCACAGGCGCTGAGCCAAAATTGACAG
>CAUYQV010064631.1:0-24450 GCA_963574575.1 Galagoides demidoff
TACAATTTGAAATACTTCCATCAAACTGGTTAACATAGCCTTCACTGCATTTTCTTAGTTATTGTGTTTACATTTATATTCTACACTTAGTAGATTTAACATGTATACTTGTAAAATGCACTATAGGTGTGGTCCCAACAATTACCCTTCCTCCACCATACTTCCCCACTCCCTCCCCTCCCCTTTTCCCTTCATCTTGGGCTGTAGTTGGGGTATATAATTCATATGGAAGTATGGGTGCTTATAAATTGGTTTCATAGTAGGGCTGAGAACATTGGATACTTTTTATTCCATTATTGAGATACTCTGCTAAGAAGAATATGTTCCAGCTTCATCCATGTAAACATAAAAGAGGTAAAGTCTCCATCTTTTTTTTTCTTATTTGTAGTTTTTTGGCTGGGGCCAGGTTTGAACCCACCACCTCTGGTATGTGGGGCCAGTGCCCTACTCCTTGAGCCACAGGCACTGCCCAAGTCTCTATCTTTTTTAAGGCTGCATAATATTCCATGGTGTACATATACAACAATTTATTAATCCATTCATGTGTCGATGGGCACTTGGGCTTCTTCCATGACTTAGCAATTATGAATTGGGCTGCAATAAACATTCTGGTGCAAATATCTTTGTTATAGAGTGATTTTTGGTCCTCTGGATATATACCTAGTAGAGGAATTGCAGGATACAATAGCAGGTTTATTTTTAGATTCCTAAGTGATCTACAAACATCTTTCCAAAAGAAACTTATTAGTTTGTATTCCCACCAGCAGTGCAGAAGTGTTCCCTTTTCTCCACATCCACACCAACATCTCTGGTTTGGGGATTTTGTGATGTGGGCTAATCTTACTGGAGTAAGATGATATCTCAAAGTGGTTTTGATTTGCATTTCTCTGATGATTAAGGATGATGAGCATTTTTTCATGTGTCTATAGGCCGTGTGCCTGTCAAATCAAGGAGGAGTCACACTACCAGACCTCAGACTATACTACAAATCAATAGTGATCAAAACAGCATGGTACTGGCACAAAAACAGAGAGGTAGATGTATGGAACAGAATAGAGAACCAAGAGATGAACCCGGCTACTTACCATCATTTGATCTTCAAACCAATTGAAAACATTCAGTGGAGAAAAGACTCCCTATTTAACAAGTGGTGCTGGATGAATTGGCTGGTGACCTGTAGAAGACTGAAACTGGACTCACACCTTTCACCATTAACTAAGATAGACTCTCACTGGATAAAAGATTTAAACTTAAGACATGAAACTATAAAAATACTAGAAGAAAGTGCAGGGAAAACACTTGAAGAAATTGGCATGGGAGAATATTTTCTAAGGTGAACCCCTGGGCAATTGAAACAACATCAAAAATACACTACTGGGACCTGATCAAACTAAAAAGCTTCTGCACAGCCAAGAACACAGTAAGTGAAGCAAGCTGACAGCCCTCAGAGTGGGCGAAGATATTTGCAGGTTGTCTCTGACAAAGGTTTAATAACCAGAATCCATAGAGAACTCAAACATATTAGCAAGAAAAGAACAAGTGATTCCATCTCAGTGTGGAATTCTCCCTACTTGAAGAGAATTTTCTCTGAAGGAACATCTCTATTCTAGTGGCTCTGACTTACATGGCTGTGTGTCCAGATCTTTGTATTTTTATATTGGGCACCTTATTCTTAATCAAAAAGAATCTTCAGTCGATTGATCTTCAATTTCTCAAGTTCATATTCTGAATAGCAGGACCTGTTTCAAATGCTTTATTTTAGTTTTTAAATTACCCACCAACAGTTCCTTATTATCGAAAACAGAAAATGTATGTAAGTATAAATAAGAAATTTGGTTGCCTGTAACCCTGTCGCTCAGAGATAATCCGTGTCATCGTTTTTTGTGCACACTTCCAGATCCTTTCCTCAATCACACATAGCATTTTTCCCATCACAATAAAAACAACCAAATTATATAAACTGCATGGTACCTTTTTCATTCCATAATATATCACACACAACTTTCCTCATTAATCAATAATTAATCACTAATCAAACATTTATTACATTTTCTCAAAGCCTTTACAGTGCAATTTCTGAACTAATCTCCTATTGTTAGGATATTTCATGTTCTAAAATGAGTTCTATTTGGAATGTTTTGAGGATAGTGCTTGACGTCTGGTAATTGCTATATAAATAATTGGCTTCAAAATATCTTAACCTGGGTCAGCATGGTGGCTCACACCTGTAATCCTGGCACTCTGGGAGGCTATGGCAAGTGGATGGGTTGAGCTCAGGAGTTTGAGACCAGCCTGAGTAAGAGCAAGACTCCATCTCTAAAAACTAGCCTTGTACCTGCCTATAGTCTTGGCTACTAGGTAGGCTGAGGCAAGAAGATTGCTTAAGTCCAAGAGTTTGAGGTTGCTGTGAGCTATGATGCCATTGCACTCTACTGAGGGTGACAAAGTGAGACTGCCTAAAAAAAAATGTTAATTGGAAAACAACAAAAATACAGGAGAAACCAGAAAATCCACAATTCTCATGGAAGATTTTTTTTTAACACACTCTTCTTGGAAAATTTCAAATACATAACATGTATAGACAGCTAATAACACACTCAAACAGCTGAAGGGAACACAGATGCAGATGGACCCAGAAGAGCATGGCCATCCTTCTACAAGCGGGTGGTATGCACAGCACCACAGCGGGCATCGCAGGACCCTCTGCAAACTCGCCTTCTCTCCCAGGCTGCTCTGGCAACATGCATTGCTGATCCACAAGGAGCATCACAGCCTGGTCCTCCACTCTCCCAACATCCTGGCCCTCAACCTGCAGCAAAGCTCCCCTGCTCTGAAACTCAAACCTGCACTTCTAACTGAATCTCCACCACTGCTGTGGTTATCTGTCCCCAGGACCCTGGAAAGTGATCTTGCCTGACTCCTGGTCCAGTATCCCCCTTCTCCCAGCTGTAACCACACTGGCCTTGGGGATCCTGGAAAGATCTGCTTCCCCATCCCTGGGGTCTTGGTGGTTTGGCACCCCTCTGTCACTCCCCTAGTTCTTCACTCAGCAAGGCTGACTCCTCAGGCCCTCCCACTAGGATCATTCTTCCTTGACTCTAATAAGCACTTGATCACCTACAGCCCTGGCCCTTCTTGCCAGCACCCATCACAATTCTTTGTACCTTTATTTCTGGCATCAAGCAGATTAATAAGCTGGACCAATCCAACCAGCTTCTTGCCTAAAACTGAGTGTTGAGGAAGTGAGCAGTGAAGGTTGATACCACACTCTTCCTCAGAGTCACAACCCCGTGGCCTGACCCTGTCCAAGTCACATGCTGGTGCATGGCCCCACCCCCTTGGATAAGGGCCCAGCTGTGGACCCAACCCCAAGGCCTCTGGGAGGTTACAGGCCCAGCAGGTAGAGCTGCTTGCTTGTCTTAGAGCTAGGAGAAGGAGGTTGGTGTGTTAGGGCCTGACCCACCTGGGATGATAGTGCTTCCTGGGACACTGAGACCCTAGGCTCTTCCTCTGCGAGCATTCACCACTAAAGATGAACCAACCATCTGGGCGAGTGATGTGTATGTGTTCCAGAACTTATTCAGGAGAGAACAGCTTTGGTCTGGTGAGGTGAGTCTTCTTCCCCTTTTCTCAGAAGGGGCAGATGTCCTGCCTCTTGGGAAGCTAACCTTGTTCATCCACTGCCTTCCTCGGCCTCTGGGTGCTGTAGTCAGCACCCCTGTTCTAGCATCCTCAATCTCCCTCTTCTCCTAACTGGCCCTTTATGGCTATGACTTAAACAAGTCTGGTCCTCATTCCTTAAACAAACATGCACCTCTTCTCCACCTCACACTCGCATCTCCCCCACTGCCAGCTTCAGGGGAGTACAAGTGATGCCCTGACAGTAAGACTAGAGGCTCCTCCACCTGGAGGCTCTCCCAGGGGAAGGGCACTGGAGGATAAGAGTGGTGGCTTCAGAGCCTGGGACTTAGAGTAGTCCAGCTCTGCCTGCTGACACCAGCTGCCAAATTTTGTCCCTCTCTTACCTAAGATGTACCATTAGCAGGTCCACTGCCACCCTGGCTTCTTCTTCATATTCATGATTCACAGTTAGGGACAGAGCAACTTGCCCTGGTGCGGGTGAGTTGTCACTTTTTAAGTTGTGGTCACTTACTGCCAAATTGCCCTCTACAGAGACTATGTCAATTTTACTTCCACAAGGAAATAATTAGACCATCCTTCCCACCTCCTCCCCAACACTCCATGGTAACATTCTTTTTAATCGTGATCACTCTGATAGTGAAATATGAGAGCCTTTTCTTTTTATTTGGCTCTTATTGACATCAATTTTGTACCTATAACTTGGAATAAAACAGTATGGTAGAGCTGACATGAAAAGGAGCTGCCTCCAACCCCCTCCCATGGCTCCCTCCCTTCTAACTCTTAGGTAAAGCTGATGACTTTGGTGTCTATTTCCATATCTCCAAATAATATGCTCGCACTTGTTTCAGCCCCAGGCATTATACAATTTAGCTCATTGTAAAATTTAGCTGGTTACCTCCCCTGCCCTGCTCCTCAATATGTTTAGGCACAACTGGCCTATCAATTCCATCCCCTCAAGCTGCCACCCTGCCCTACACACCTGAACTGCTCCAGATTGGCCTGGCTCACAGCTGTCCCCAGAGACACCCTTGCCTAATGAATACTTTGTCCTCCTATTTTGGGTCTCTTCCCTCATTTTGATGTCTCATATCCTCTAATAGTTTTCTGTAAAAAGACCTTTGCAAGTCTTAAAGTATATTCATTCTGTCCTCACCCTTAATTTATAGTTTGCCTGGATTCAGAATTCTAAGTTGTAAAACAACTTTTCTGTAGAATTTTAAAGGCACTGCTCCATTTTCTTGCAGTGTCCAGGACAAGTAGTGAGGACTGAAGTCATTCTGATTCTGAAAGCTCTGTTTCTTCTGGGGAGTGTGTGGTTTTCTTTGCCCCAGTGTTCTGATGTTTCACATTAATATACTTAGTGGGGGTCCCCTTTTCATTTAACTACTGTACCTTAGTGGGCCCCATTCACTCTAGAAACATTCTTCAGATTCTGGGAAATTTTCTTGAATCATATCTTTGATCAACTCCCCTCCATTTTCTATTCTATTTCTAGAATTCCTGTTATTCAGTTGTAAGAAATCTAGCAGCCCTTTACTTTTCTTATTTACTTACCCAATTTTTACTTTTGTAATTTTGTCCTACTTTCTGGGAGCATTTGTTTAATTTTATTTTCCAACTCTTAAGTCTTTCATTTTAGCTAGTCAATTATTCTATTCCATAGGCTTTTAAGAAATAGTATCTTATTTCCATTTCAAGGTATAGTCTTATCTTTCTGAGGATGTTAACTGTTTTTGAGGTTTTTCCCTCTCTGTGTCTTCTTTGTCCTCAAAGTTTCATTTTTTAGGTTTGGTTTGATCTGTTTCTGAGATATTGGAAATATCTGATATGATGACTGCTCTATGTGTTATCTAGTTATATATGGCTCTGTAGCTTGTATGCTGGCTCTTCTCAGATGTCCAGTGATGGAGATGCATGGCTGTGGGCCCACACGTGGTACACTTAAGGGCTGGATGGATGTCCTGAGCCTGTGAGTGTGGCTTCAAGGCATGCCTGGATCTTGTCCTTGAGGAATTGCCAGAGTTACTACTTTAACTTTAATCTTTCCTTTTTGCTTCTTAGGTCAGATTTCCCTAAAAAGGCTCTTATTTTCCTGCTTGAAGGAAATTGTGCTCCATCCTGGGAGCAGAGAGGAGAGCTGGGGGGGTGGTGTCTTACCAGAATATAAACACCTGTCTTCTCCTCCTACCCCTGTCTTTGTCTTCAGTCCAGAGAAGAAAACTGTAGTCTTCTCTGCTGGAAGGAGGAAAGGAAAGTCATGTGGCCATATCTGACTACTCATCAGATGGTCCTGGACAGGAAGGGATCTGAACTTACTTTTCTTCACATTGTTGCCAGGCCCCAGGGCTATCTATTAAAAAAAAAAAAAAACTTTCCTATTGCTTTGAGGGATCACTGGTGTGATGCCAGGTTCTCATCTGCCTGGGAGTCTGTGCCTCTAGTTACTCTGTTCCGTTTGCTGCCTTTCCTTGTGTGTTGATACCTGCGAGACCACATCCTCACCATCACTCTGAGCCCAGTGTGCTCTACTTTTGGCAAACTCAATAGTAATTATAGCTCTTTTCTTCCATATCAATCTTGAAATGAATTTGCCTAATTCTTTCAAAGAAATTCAACTAGAGTATAATGTAGAGATGAAATTGGAAAAATTTGATAATCACTCTGTTACTTTGCATTATTCCTGAGCAAGGCATCTTCATTAATTCTTTTATGATCTTAATGGGGTTTAATTTTTTCCTGAAAAGCATTTATTTCTAAAAGTATGTAGTTTTTGAAATATTTCTTCACTTTCAAAATTTATTGCAATTTTATTAGATGTACTCATTGGTTTATTCTGTTGGGTCTTATAAGATAATTATCACACATAAAAAAGTTCATTCAATGAATGTGTTTTGAGCAGCTGGTGTGTGGCACACATTGTTATAGGTGCTGGAGATGTAGTGGTACAAAAAATAAAGTCCTAATTGTCATTAAACCTCCTACCTATTTGAGAAGAGGCAGCAAATTAATGAATAGCATATGGTGGTAAGTCCTGTGAATGAAAATTAGAGTATACCTATGGTGAATAATGCAAGGATATTTGTCAGATTTATTAATTATAGAGTATAAATATCTTAACACAATAATTAAGTAAACAAGATGAAGTTTATATTAACCAGTGTGATGTAAATGCTCCTAATTCTACATGAAATCAGCACATTGGACCCCATACATGCATTAATGTGTACATGATCTATGTATTTATGATTTAATAAAAAAAAAAAGAAAATGAAGAGTGATGGTGGGTAGGTTCTGTAATCCTGACTTAAAAATGATAGCTGAGCAGAATCTAGAAGGAAGTGGGAGCAGTCAAAGAGGGAACACCTGCACCTTATTCTAGCACTTCAGGGAGGCCAGGGTGACGGGGTGCAGGAAAGAGGTAAGGTCAGCTGAGCTGGTGACAGTCCAGACCCAGACTATGGAGGACCTTGACTAGTACTTGGTTACATGGGAGTCAGAGGTTTTAAACAGAGTAGTGAGAAGGATCCACCCAGGGTGGAGGATGTAAGTATAGAAGTCTGGTGCTTCACAAGGTGGCATCTGTGCAGGAGGCAAGAACTGGATGAATGCTGGTTACCTCCTGATGGTGGAAATTAAGGCTGAGTTCAAAAGAGAAAGGGTCATAGATGTTAACAGTGGAGAAAGCTGGCTGAAGGATATACAGAAATTCTCTGGGCTGCCTTTGTAATTCTTCTGTATATCTAAAATTAGCTTAAACAAAAACAAAAACAAAAAGCAAACTTCTCCCAAAATAAGACAAACCAAAACAATGAGAATGGGAGGAGTGGAGGCAGAGACAGGTATTGTAAGGGTTCTTTCACAAGAAATTTCTATAAGGAGGAGGAGAAACTTGGGGTGGATGATGGAGGGAGAGGAGAGTTAGGGATAAAGATGGTGCAGGTGGCCACATGTGTGGTGCCCATGTGGAGGTACCATTGGAGTGGGCAGGTGACAGAAGACAGGAAGGAAGCATTGGGGAGATCCTTGTGTGGATGAGCAGGAGGTTAAGTGGACCCAGAAAATACAGGAAGCTCATGTGAGGCTGGTAGTCATGGGTTTAGGAGGAGACCATCAGCTCGGTGGTAGGTTTTTTTTTTCTTTCAGTTTTTGGCTGGGGCTGGGTTTGAACCCACCACCTCCAGCATATGGGGCCAGTGTCCTACTCCTTTGAGCCACAGGTGCTGCTCCAGGTCAGTTTTCTCCAGCTGGGTTCCACTCCATAGGTACAAGGACAGAGAAGATGGAGAGTTGGCTTAGGCCAGGGTTAGATTTTGCTGGGTGAGCGTGGAGGAGAAAGAGACACATGGGCCCTGGGAGTTTTTAAGGACCATGGTGGATGACAGCTTATAATGAAGTAAGCAAGACCTCAGGAGGGCCACAGATGACAGAGAGAAGGCAAACTGGATTTAGAATGAGTTGAATGATCACTGGAATACAGGGTACTAGAAAAAAGAGAGCTGGGAATACAGGAACTACTGGCTGGAACAGAGAATGCTCTGAATCCATTTAGGGATGGAATAGCTATCGGTAAGGACAAGATCTAGGTTTGACCATGAGAGGGTGTGGTTGAGATAGGTAAGGGAATAAAATGCTTGGTGGTGGGAAGGTAAAGGAATGACATGAGGGTGCTGGAAAATTCCTCCATGTGGAAATTACAAAGAAATGGGGTGTAGAGAGTGGCTTGGCCTCCCGAGATGGTAGGCCCCCCCAAGATGGTAGGGAATGAGACAGTTGAGTGCAGCAGAGTGTGGTCTCCTGTGGCCCAGAGGGTGGTGGTATGAATGTGGCTGTGTGGAGGAAGAGCACTGGGGGGAACACAGCACACAGGGTCCCCAGGGGCAGCCAGGCTACTGTTTCCCTGGACACTTCATGGAGTTGATGTGACTCCCCAGAGGGTATTTCTGAAGCCTATGGGGCTTTTCAGATTGGGGTGATGTTTGAAGAGTGCTGCTGACCATCCATGGGGAGGGACTACAGAAGCTAAGAGATGCACAGTGTGCCAGCTCTGCTTCCCAAGGGAGAACAGCTGTGCTTTGCCATCTCCTAGATGTCCCATGCAGCACCACATAGGTGAAAATGTTTTATAGGTGCTAAGGCCTAGAAGCCACCTCACTCTGCGTATAAACACAAAGTCTGTGTAACTTTCACATGTATGAATGCTAGTGAGAGTGACCTATGTGCTGTCACTTTCTTGCGTTCTTATCTGGAAATGCCTCTGGCCTTATTTCTCTAATCCAAACTTATTCATAGTAGACAGAGATACACTTGAAGACATCATGTTTTCCAGGATGTCATGCTGACATCCTTTTAAAAAATGTGTATGTAAGTTATAATCTGATTTTTTAAGAATGGAAATTATTATAGATTTGTTGTGACTAGCTTCCCAGCCCATTTCCCTCCTCGTCCCCCCTCTTGCCAGGAGTCTACTTTGGGAACATGGCAAGTCTCTCATCCCCCCAGGGTGGCTGAGAACATGCTTCCCAGCCATGTTCCCAGGCTCCTTCCCCCTAGAGTTGCCAAGAACAAGCTTCAGAATAAGGAAGAAAAGTCCCAAGTTTCACAAAACCCCCAAGTTCTCGGTAGATGAATAATGGTGGAAAACACTGAAGCTTGCCCAGTAGATGAACAATAGTAGAAAACTCACTGAGACTTGATTAATCACTGCTGAATAATAAGAACGACTGTGATATGAGATGTATCCATTGTCAACCAAAGCTGTATTAATCATTGTTTCATTACTGTAACTATTGCTGTATCCATGACTACCCGAGCTATAACCCGCCCTTAACCACATTTCGCTTCTGTAGTATGCTTGCATGAACCTATAAGAAGAAACCCACCCTCTACTTCTGGGCTGACTCCTTCTCAGTGCAGCAGCCCCTGTGGCAGGTAAAATAAATTACCAATTAATTAATCTAAGTGGGTGTCCGACTCTATATTATTAGGTCACAGGGAGTATAACATTTGGAGGCCCCAGCAAGATCCTTGCCATTGGACACCCTGCTTGGACCCACCACCAGCTGACAGCTCCAGGGGAAGGCCTCAGAGAGGTGTCCTTCCACTCCAGGGCTCTCAGCCAGTGAGAGAAAAAGAGAAAAAAAAAAAACTCGGGTCACAGGTTTCCAAATTTTCCATTTTTGGTGATTTAATTATGGTGCCTTAAGTAAGTCTGTCTGGGTCTCTAGAGAATCTGGGGGAACAATAGGCTAGGCTGGATGCGGCCCAAGAGCCTGTTCCTGAAACAAAAGGAGACGTCCCCTTGTCTCTCTGGGTTGTTTGTTTTTGTGTTGTCATGTTTGCAGCTCCTTATTAAACTGTTTTGATATTAGCAGTATTTTGGACTGTTCAGATTTGCAGGCTAGTCCTCTTCTGGTAATTGCAGTCTCCTATTGAATTGTACTGGTTTTTGCAGTCAACTGTGCTGTTTCTGGTTTGTGTGTCTTTTGTATGTTTTGAGTTTTATATGAGTGAGTGAGTGAAAGAGTTAAATGTGATTTCAAGGCCCCATGGCTGAAAAGGCATTTGAGTGGCATTAGTTGGCTCTGCGCCTGACTAATTTCTGTCTGTTAAATTCCATTTGTGTCTTCTATCCTGTCCACTTGTCATTTTAGCTTTATTGGTCTATCTGTTTTTTATAATGTTTGTATTGTAGTTTTTTTGTCCATTTGTTAAGTGTCTGCCTAATAATTTGTCTGAAATAAGACTGGGTAATTTTTTAAAAAATGCTCTTTAAGTAACTTTTTAATTTCAGCCAAATTTACCAAGAAAAACAGTAAGCTATTGCATATTTTCTTTAAGTAAAACTAACCAGCTTAACAAAGAGAAACTAGAAATTCCAGATTTCAACTTTGAGAAGCAGGCACCTACTTGGCAAATATTAACTTGAGTCTACAAATCATGCGTGTGTGTGTGTGTGTGTGTGTAAAAGGTAGAGGCTATGCCAAGAAAAAAAAAGTTGCAGTTTAAACAGTCTGGCAAAATGAAAATCTGGGAAAACTATCAATTCCAGTGCTTTATTCTGTGGCCTTTCAGGGTTCCTTTAGGGAACTCTCTTAGATTTCAATCCAGGGAAAGTCACTGTGTTTACCTTCCTCTTCTTTTTCCTGGTAAACTGTTCACGATCCTTGAGACTGGGCATCACATTTGTTTCTATATATTATTTACTTCCTGGTATACCTTCAATATGTGAGTTTAAGTATCAATATTTCTGTTTTATGTACAATTTATTTTAACCTGAACTGTGGCCACTAAATGTGGCTGGGACACAAGAGCTGCTTTTCACCCAGGGGGCGGCTGCTGAGAAACTGACTCTGTCCTCCACCTCACCCTGCCAAATTATCTGATTAAATTACTAGCCTTTTACTTTTTCTCTCATATCCTCTACATCTCCCACTAACATGACAAATAATCCACTTATGTTAAAGATCCTCTCCTTCCGGCAATTAAAAGGTTAATACAAAGTTTGTTAAACCTATTTAAAAAAACTGTGGTTGCTGTTACAAATAGCTTTGAGATAAGGTGCCAACTCTTAGCAGGAAACCCAAGATCAATTACTCATTTGAAACTAAAACAAACAAACAAACAAACAAAAAACCAGTCCTCTTTACTCAGGTTGGCACATATCCTACTGATCCTCAGGTAATCTCTGAGGGGAAAGGCTGTGATCCCTTTGAGGGAGGCACCTCCTGGAAACATCCCTGGGCCCCTAAAAAAAACCCAGAACCCCCAAGAAACTGTCTGAAATTCACCCCTAAATTCACCTGTAAGTCTACTTCTGTCACTCACAAGTCTGTTAAAAGTGTATAAGAATGTGTTCTGGTTCTAATTCTAAAAATTCTAAAAAGAGTGTGAGAATAAATATGGACTATTAGGCATTATTTATGTCAGGGTCCATGCCTGTCTTGTCTTTTTACAACATTTGTTCAGTGTTTATTAGAAGATTGGTCTCAGCCTGAAACAAACATTCTTGAAAACATTTGTGAGTGGATTACAGATCTTTTCTTTCAAGGAACCCTTTAAGACTTTACTCCTTCTGAAACTGCCTTGCTTACTTACTTTTGTGTTCTACACCCCTCACCGTATGGTGCCTCTTTGGCCTGGCAGTCATTGGTCTCTTCATCTTTATTATTGTTATTAGACTTAGAATCTCCCTAACTCTTTGATGCCCCATCGTCACCAAACTTTTGGGCACCTCCTTTTTCTGTTTAACATTTGCCTGATTGCAGTACTCTTAGTTGCCATCAGTCAAGAAAAAGGTAATTGGGTAAATTCTTATAATAATACTATCCCATGGTGGGTCCAAAATTCCCACCCTGTTAACTTGTTAGTGCATTTATTTTGTCATCCGATCACATTTACTGTTAAACCTTCATTCTCACTTATGCAGGCAACAACAGCTGAAGACTGGCTAAAAATTCAGACATAGTAAGGAGAGTTTTGATTTTTTTTCAAATGTGCCCACTCCTTTTGCCTGGCTTTCTCACTTCATTGCCTCTACCCAGACTGGGGCCACTCCCCATTCCTACCAAGATCTATGGTGGGTGGCAGAGAAATGGCGTAATGCCCAGCCGTTTCAGTCGAGGCTCCAACAGTGTGGCCCACCAGGTCCTCCAAGCCCTGGAGGGACTGAAAATAGTGAAAAAGGACCAAAATAGGGGGCTGCAAATTGACACCTCAGGGACAGAAAAATCTAAACAAAATTTCCAGACAGGTGACAGCTGCCAACAAAAAGCATTAAAACAAATAATACTGGGATGATAAATTGCCTCATTCATAAATGAAAACATACCTTTACAAACTGAATGGGTATTCTGACAAATAAATAAATATAGTCCTGCACCTTAGGCAGGGTTATTAGGTCTTTGTAGTTTTTATCTGAAAAAAAAAAAAATCAAGGTGTGTACTCCCTACTCAGAGTGAAGCTTTCAAAATGTTTAGAACTACTTTATTCATAACTTTACTAAAGCTCAAAAGGTATGACTTGCGATGTGTTTGTGTCCAGAAATAAGAATCTAATTTCTAAGCTTACTTGAGCCTGAAAGACTTCCTGTTTAGCTCTGGTTGAAAAAATCCTGTATCAATATTATGTTTCATAAAATGTCTCTCATTTGTAAATTGTAATAATTTAGTTGCCAAAAAAACTGGGTCTTTATCAAAGAAAAATTCTTGCCTTTTAAAACTTTCTAATTATCAGTTTAGTGAGTAAATGGTTAACTATAATCCTGTTTTGTAGGAAGTGAATTTTAGAGAGTAAGAAAAATCAGACAAAAAAAAATGGCGGTATAAGGAAAGAATATTGTGTAATAAATTTATACTGAAACAGAATAGTTGTTTAAAAAAAGTGAGAGGTAAAAGTTAAAAGAAGATTTAAAGGTAAAAGTTAAAGAAGATTTAAAATGTTTGTAAATTGCCTGTACAGGTTAAATAAAGCTCATGAAAAGATTTTGTAAAAAGTTTACATGTAATCCAGTTGACTATGTATTTCCTTTAAAATCTTAGCTTGTAATCTTGTTTAAACAAATGTTTTAAGCCTTTGATATTTGACAAACCTTCCAAAACCAAAATTCTAAATTTAGGGCTTGGTGTCCATAACACAATGATTGTGACACTGGCTGCATTAACTAAGATTGGCAGGTTCTGAACGTGAGAAAAACAAATTAGATTTATTTAATTTGCTAAAAGCATATGGAAAACATTGTCAAATATAAAATGATAATTAATTTTGTGTAAATTATGATTTTACATATATATATATATATATATTCCATATTATAAAGCATTAGTCTGTCCTAACATATAAGACATTGGTCTGTCCTATAATCTAATGTATAAAACATTAGTCTGTCCTCACCTGTAAAACATTAGTCTGTCCTAACATATACTATCAGTAATAATTTTAATTCATCTAAAAAAAAGTGTTTTTTATGTAACTGAGTTCAAAGTTTATCCTAAAAAGAGAAATATTAAGAAAAGCTGAGGCATTCTCTTGAATTCAAATTCCTAATGTCTTTAGAAATTAAGTACCTTCAGACTAAAAGCAGATTTTTAAAACTTTCATTGGAAAGTTAACATGTCTATAAGTATTGCTAATCTAGTTTCAAACAGAACAGAAATCAGCTATGTGGAACTAAGCTAGTTTATTATAGCTTTTTGTTTGAAATATTGTTAGTTCTTCCTGTGTTCTGTTTTCCAGAAGTCACGAAAATAATTTTCTGTCTTTTAAGCTATTTATAACTTCTCAAGCAATGTATATACTTATGAACAGAGTTTAAAACATATATTTTTCTCTCTCCATGATTTCTCCAGAACTTACAAAACATTTATAAATATTCTTAATTTCTAACAATGCAGTTATTTGCATAAGTTCAATAAGAATCTGTTTTGTTCTATAAAACATGATAGAGACACTCGTTATTTTTACCAAGGCTTTGGCTGGAATAGCGTTTCCAGAAATGTCCAGACTATGTTAAGGGATTAAGGTTGACTTTAATAAAAAGTCCTCTGGAAAACTGGCCAGATACCCATCAGTAACATTTCCTGATCTGTAGTAAGTAATGAAGGTAACTTCCTGACAGGTCTGAGAGTCGAAATATGCTTGGGAACCTCAAGAGAAGAAGAATTTACCCAATGCATATAGGTATCTAATGGCACAGATAAAACCTGGGCTCATGAGAGGCTTTTAAAAAATCTAACCTAAAATTCCTTATAAAAGGTTCCAGCAAAGCCAATTCTAAAAAAAGTCCAGATAATTAATAATTATTCTTACTGCACTTTATGCAAATAATCAGTATACTGAAAGTACAGTTTATCTTGACAACTGAATGAGTTCTGCCATAATTTCTCTTTAGTAAAGAAAAACTGGAGAGAAAGAAAAAATTAATTCAAAGAAAAAGTGCTGTAACTCACCTGTATTAAATCCCAACCTTGTCTATACTGTCAACTCATAAAATGAATACTAAAATAATCAGTTGAAAAGAACTAACAGACTGGCCAAAAAGTATAAAATTATATACAGTAGTTATATTTAACAAAGGTCACCTGTTAAAAATTTGTACAGTATTAGATATTATAAAATAATGTACATAAACAAAGTCATAAGAACAGAAATCAGTAAACTCTGCCAAGAAATAAAGTTTAATTAAATATAAGCCTTGCCATCAGTATTGTTCAAAGAAAGTTTCATCAATCCTCTGCTAATAGGAACTCCTAAAAACTAAGAGATACTGAATTGAATAGCCACTTAAATAATTAACTGTGTTCTACTGTAGCAACTACACAACCTCCAAACCCAGAGACCGGGCTTGACCAACTAAGTCTGAGAAAAAAAGACCACAACATTTGCCACCAAGTCTCTCAGCCATCATCTTCAATTAAAGATTTAATTTGCCAAGAGGAGGACTGGGGAATGTTGTCACCAGCTTCCCAGCCCATTTCTCTTCTCCTCCCTCCTCTCCCCAGTGTCTACTCTGGGAACAAGGCAAGTAGCTCCTCCCACCTGGGTGGCCAAGAACATGCTTCCCAGCCACATTCCCAGGCTCCTTCCCCCTAGAGTTGCCAAGAACAAGCTTCAGAACAAGGAATAAAACTCCCAAGTTTCACAAAACCCCCAAGTTCTCAGTAGATGAACAATAGTAGAAAACTCATCGAGACTTGATTAATTACTGTTGTATAACCATAACCATTGTGATATGAGATGTATCCATTGTCAACCAAAGCTGTATTAATCATTGTTTCATTACTGTAGCCATTGCTGTATCCATGACTACCCAAGCTGTAACCCCCCCCCCCTTAACCACATTTCACTTCTGTAGTATGCTTGCATGAACCTATAAGAAGAAACCCACCCTCTACTTCTGGGCTGACTCCTTCTCAGTGCAGCAGCCCCTGCAGCAGGTCAAATAAATTACCAGTTAATTAATCTACATGGGGTTCTGACTCTATCTTATCAGGTCATACGGTGGTATAACAGATTCACAGAAGATTGCAAAGATAGGACAAAGAGGTGAGGAGCAAGATGGCTGCTGAGTAACAGCTTCCTTGCAACTGGGCACAGTGAGTCTGGGAAGAGAAGACTCCAGGAATCTCTGGCTGGTGGGATCTGCCCAGAAACATCCCTTTGGGGACACAGGGAGTCAGCAAGAGACTTCTGGATCCCATGAGGAGGACAAAAGCAGTGGAGAACTGGCAAGTATATGCATGTGTTAGTTTGGTCTAATCCCCCTGGCAGCTGTAAGTACAGCAGCAGTGAGATTGCAAACTGGAAAGGCCTTACCTGTGAGCTGTTTTGGGTTTTTCTGGACATGGCACTCAGTTGAACTACCTAGAGAGAACTTGGGCAAGTGTGTGGAGGACTTTAAGCATTTAGGGCCCCAGACTGAGCTGCTGAACCAGACAGAACTAATAGTGTTTGGCTGTGGGCCACACGGAGCCATGGTGGGAGAACTGCACTGGCAAGCTTCACCTTCAGGGTTGCAGAGCAAGGATTGGGTGGGAGCAAGTAATCTAGTGACTGAGCAGCCTAAAGGTGGGGACTAAGACACCTACAGCCTTGGCCTTCAGAGACATAGAGTGAGAGCACTTTTGGCACATGGGGTAAGTGGATAGCCACTTCAGGAGTGATCCCAGTGGCAATTTCATTCCTGGGAAAGCTTCTGCTTAGCAAAGGTTAGCAGTTTAAAGTGTCTTTTAAGCAGGCTTAGGAGATATTTAGGCTCTCCACCCTGTGGGGGTTTGAGAAAACAGAAGAGGCCTCCAGTCTTTGTCTCATACAGCCATATCAGCATTGTGATTAACTTTTCATACCCCCAAAGATCACCTGTTGCCCAGACAATATTCAGCAAGATATATATATACTTTTTTTGTTGTTGTTTTTTAATTTCACATTTTTGCTAGTGTTTCTATCCCTATTTGGTATTCCCCCCAATTTTATCCTGTAAACTTTTCTGTTTGCTTGTTTTGTTTTGATTTATAGCATTTTTGTTTTTCCTCTCTACTTGGTGTAGGTGGGATACTGTCTCTGAACAGGCTAGCAAAGAGCAGCTGATGTCAAGGGAACCACCCAACCCAGCACCCCCAGAGGTTGGGGGTTTTAAAGATTGGGTCAAAGTACCCTACTGTATGCCTATATTGCTCCTGTCTCCCTCTTTCTGTGCCTCTTCTTTTTGTCAATATTCCCTTCTACCCACCCTTTCCCCTTTTTCTTTCCTTTTCTTTTCTCCCTTCTTGCTCTTCAATCTTCTCATCCTTCTGGTCCTGTACCAAAAGGACTCATCAAAACCCTAGTACAGAGGCATAGTAACGTAAAGAGCAAGAGGAATTGAAAGGAAAATTAGGAAAAGGAAACAGAAAAAAGAAATCACTAATGAGGAAGAATCAGCAGAAAAGTCCTGGCAACATGAAAAACCAGTCTAGAGCAAGCCCCTCAAGGGACTGTGACATAGCTACTGCAGAGGATTCCACCTATAAAGAAATGTTAGAAATGACTTAAAGGGAATTTAGAATACAGATGATGAAAACAATGAAAGAAATGATGGAAGCAATGAAGGAAACTGCTGATTAAGTGGCAAATAACCAAAAGGAAATCAAAAACAGAATCAAATAAGAGATGAATAATATGAAGAATATAGAAAGGATATATCAGAGCTGAAGGAACTGAAGCAGTCAATTAGGGAACCTAAAGATGCAATAGAAACTATCAACAACAGATTAGACCATGGAGAAGAAAGAATCTCAGAGGTAGAGGACAAAGCTCTTGAGATAACTCAGACAGTTGAAGATGCAGAAAAGAAAGAAAGCAGAACATTCACTGACAGAATTAGGGGACTTTATGAAGGGTTCAAACATATGATTCATAGGTATCCCAGAAGGGGAAGAAGAATGCCCCAGGGGAATGGAATCCATACTTGAGAATATTATAAATGAAAATTTCCCAAATATCACAAAAGATTCTGACACACTCCTTTCAGAGGGATGTTAGAGCCCAAGTCTCCTCAACTCTAACTGAGCTTCTCTAAAACACATTGTGATGAACCTGTCCAAAGTCAAAACAAAACAAAAAAAATTCTGTAAGCTGCCAGGAGTAAGTGTCAGTTGACCTACAGAAGCAAATCCATCCAGGTGACTGCAGACTCCTCTAATGAAACTTTTCAAGCAAGAAGACAATGGTCATCTACCTTTAATCTACTTAAACAGAACAATTTACAGCCATAATTCTAAATCCTGCTAAGCTAAGCTTTAAAATTGTTGGAGAAATCAAATCATTTACTGATATACAAACATTGAAGAAATTCACCACAAAGCCAGCTCTACGGAAAATACTTCAACCTGTTCTACACACTGACCATCACAATGGATCAACAGCAAAGTAAGATCTCAGAAATTAAGGGACAGAACCTAACTTCCACACTGATGCAAAAGATAAAACTAAGCAATGGACTCTCTCAAAATAAGATGAATATAACACTATCACACTTATCAAGTATCTCAATAAATGTTAATGGCTTTAATTCCCCACTGAAGAGGCATAGATTGGCTGACTGGATTAAAAAACACAAGCCATCCATTTTCTGTCTGCAGGAAACACACCTAGCTTCAAAAGACGAATTAAAACACTGACTTAAGGGTTGGAAGACAATTTTTCAGGCAAATGGAATTCAGAAGAAAAGAGGAATGCAATCTTACTTTTAGACACAGGTTGATTTAAAGCAACTAAAGTCAAAAAAGACATTGATGGTCACTTTATGTTGGTCAAATGAAAAATACAACAAGAATTTGTTTCAATTCTAAATATTTATGCACCCAATTTAAATGCTCCTAGATTCTTGAAACAGACCTTACTCAGTCTGAGCAATATGATATCCTATAATACCATAATAACAGGGGACTCCTCTTACAAAGCTGGACAGATCCTCTAAACAGAAATTAAACAAAGATATAAGGGACTTAAATGAGACCCTAGAATAACTGTTTTTGATAGATGTGTATAGAACATTCCATCCCAAAGATAAAGAATATACATTCTTCTCATCGGCCCATGGAACATTCTCCAAAATTGATCATATCCTAAGACACAAAACAAAAGAATTGAAATTTTACCTTGTATTTTCTCAGACCACAAGGCACTAATGGTGGAAGTCAACTCCAACAAAAACCTTCAACCCCACACAAAGGCATGGAAATTAAACAACCTTCTGTTGAATGACAGTTGGGTGCATGAAGAAGTAAAAGAGGAAATCATTACCTTCCTTGAGCATAACAACAATGAAGACACAAGCTACCAAAACCTGTGGGATACTGCAAAAGCAGTATTGACAGGAAAATTTATTGCTTTAGATGACTACATTCAAAAAACAGAAAGAGTGTGCATCAACAAACTCACATGCCATCTTATGGAATTGGAAAAAGAAGAACAATTTAAGCCTAATCCCAGGAGAAGGAAAGAAATATCTAAAATTAAATCAGAGATCAGTGAAATTGAAAACAAAAGAATCAATCAGAAAATTAATGAAATGACGAGTTGGTTTTTTGAAAAAATAAATAAAATAGATAAATCTTTGGTCAGACTAACTAGAAATAGAAAAGTAAAATCTCTACTAACCTCAAACATAAATGATAAGGGGGAAATAAGAACTGATGCCACGATATACAAGAGATCATCTCTGGATACTACTGGAAACTCTATGCCCAGAAAATGACAATGTGAAGGAAATGGATCAATATTTGGAATTACACCATCTCCCTAGACTTAGCCAGGAAGAAATAGAGCTCCTGCACAGACCAATTTCAAACAATGAGATTAAAGAAACAATAAAAAATCTTTCACAAAACATTGCCCTGGTCCAGATGGCTTCAAATCTATCAAACCTTCCAGGAAGAGCTTATTCCCGTACTGCAGAAATTATTCCAAAAAATAGAGGAGAAAGGAATCTTCCCCAACACGTTCTACGAAGCAAACATCACCTTAATACCAAAACCAGGAAAAGACCCAACTAAAAAGGAGAATTTCAGACCAATTTTACTAATGAATATAGATGCAGAAATTCTCAACAAAATCCTAGCCAATAGATTACAGCTCATCATCAAAACAGTCATATGTCATGATCAAGTAGGTTTCATCCCAGGAATGCAAGGCTGGTTTAACATATGCAAGTCAATAAACATTATCCACCAGATAAACAGAAGCAAAAGCAAAGACCATATGAACCTCTCAATAGATGCAGAAAAGGCGTATGATAAAATCCAGCATCCTTTTCTAATTAGAATATGTACATTTCTGAAACTGATCAAAGTTATCTATGAAAAACCCACAGCTAATATTTTACTGAATGGGTAAAACTGAATAACTAGAAATAGAAAAGTAAAATCTCTTCTTAGAACTGGAATCAGACAAGGTTGTCCCCTGTCACCATTACTATTCAACATAGTGCTGGAAGTTCTAGCCAATATGATTAAGCAAGACAAGGAAATAAAAGGCATCCAAATGGCAGCAGAGGAGGTCAAATTCTCCCTTTTTGATGATGATATGATCTTATATTTAGAGAACTCCAAAGACTCAATCACTTTTCTATAACAACAACAACAAAAATACATCTTTCTAAAGTCCCACTAATCTCAATTTTGCTCTCTTTCACCACCTCTGAAATGAGGCTCCAATTATCCTTATTTATGTTTTAAATCTTCCAATTTTACTGGCTAATTTTCCTTTTCTAAATGCACTAGTTTCTTATCACTATATTTCTGGTTGAATATTGATGACACCACAATATTGTTTCCATTGGTAATTTTACAATTTAAAGTCTATGGTTTTGAAACTAAATTCCTAATGCTGTATATCAACATTCTTACTTTAAAAAAAAAAAAGAAAGAAAAAGAAAAACGCTTATTTGTATTTTTTAACTTTTACCCACATTGGTTTATCCATATATCTAATATTTTTATCTAATTCTAGGTAGATGAAATCATTCCATAATTTACAGGAATGGCATGGAACATTAGTCTTAATTTTTCTCACTTGAATAAACAACTCTTCTATTAAACAATTTATCTCACACTTCTTTTTCTAAGTAAAATTAGTGGTCTGGCTCTCTCTTTCCTTTGTCAGTCTCTACTTATACTCTTTTCTTTGTTAAAATCAACCACAAAACAACGTAACCACCACCAAAGCACTCACAAATACATACTCCATATATACTACACTCATTCCAATATCCTTAAACCAGTTATCTGTCTTCTTTGTTCATCCAAATTGTTGAAAGGGCAATCATTTTCCTGACCTTTACATTTTTCACTTCTCATTGAACTTACAATCGATTTAACTGTTGAATAGTTTATCATAATTCCTAATAATTGAATGACCCCTGAAATACATAGAAATTCATAATTCCTTTTCATTTCCAAATTATTGTTGTGCTCACATGTGAGGAGTAAAATTCCTCCGGTCTTACTGACCAACTTTTTCTAGAAATCTGACTGGCTTTGGTTAATAGAAATGAAATAAAGTAATCAGTTGTATGTCCTTGAAGGAAATCTAAGCACCATAACACCATTACTTGGCTCTACCCTTTCACTTTTCTCTCTGCTGCAAGAAATACAGGTCAAGATAGAGGGTGATCTTTCACTAGAAAGGCACGGGAACAGAAGCACAATTGTATCCAACCAATGTGTAGCAAACACAAGAGACAGAACTTTGCTCTTGTAAGCAACTAGATCTGTTTGTTGTTTTACCACAATACAGAGGGTAAAAAAAAAAAAAGTATACATATTTTTAGAAAGGAAAATACTATTAAAATTATAATACTCAATGTATATTAATAACAATGCATAAGTCACAATGAGCACCTCTCATAACTGTAGAATTCAAACATGACTTGTGCATTACAAATTAATAGTGTTTCTTTTTTTCATAAAATGCCTATACATTTTTAGTACCCTCTTTATAATGTAAAAAAAATAAAGACCAGCATATAAAATGTACCACAAGGCACAGTTTTAGATGTCATATAAATGGAGAAACTTAGGCAATGGGGAATCGTTTGATAACACTATTGAAAGCAATAAGGTGGAAGCAAGTTACACTTTAAGGGAACTTTAGTATTTAATGTGCATTGGTGAGATAGGCTTCATTTAACATGGTACCTCAAGAAAGAGGCAAATTGACAAAATTATTGGCCAGATGGAAAACAGAACTAAGAGTAATATATGAGAAATACTGAGACTTCCAAGGTTCAGAGATGCAGTTGTTGCTCATAGCCAATCAATGAACGATAAAAATCTAATGTCAAAGTTGCAGAGCCCTGAAATTCATGCAACAGACCAAATCTAAAGTCTGACTCTGAGATCCTTTGTTAAATCTCTGAATTGATTCAGTTGGCTTTTAGGGAGTTCTTGGCTCAGGACAAGAGATTTAAAGAATGAAACTAAATAAGTTGCTCTTCTTAAAAAGCCTGATAAGCTCAAGTGACCTGCAAATTATTCAAGTGGAAACATGTCTAGAAGTAAATGCTATAGTTTATTGACTCATGGAGCAAAACTTAGCTGTCATGTGAGACCTCATTTTAGTTCTTCAGAGTATAAACTTTGCAAATGGGTTAATCACATATGTAATAGTCAAGATGAGGTCACTCTGGAATAGGGTAGGTTTTAATACAATATGTTAGTATCCTTATAAGAGCAACAAAATTTGTATGAGATACAAATACCTTGGCTACACAACTACATGAATGTGAAGACCAGGCCGATACTAGAATTGTACTGTCACAAGTCAAAAAGCCCTGAGCTACTAGAAACTAGAACAGACAAGGTAAGATAATTTGTGAGAAGCTTCAGAGGGAGCATGACCCTGCCAATAACTTGATTTTGGAGTTCCAACCTCTTAAAACTATAAGAGAATAGATTTCTAATTTTTATAAACAACTCAGCTTGTGGTTGTTTTTATAGCAGCCCTAAGAATCTGATACACTAACAAAGCAAACTAATATACTGGTCCTTTGCAATAACCAGCCCAGCTTTCTCTTTCAAATTTCGGTAAATAAATATCCCAAAGTCTATGTTTTAAATACCTGGCATTTCAAATTAAATCTACATCTTAAGCAAATCTCATCATATTTCTCCTAAGAACACAATCCCCTATATTCTTTTCTTCTGTTGTGGTAGTGCTATCTAGTTATCAGGCAAAAATCTAGGATTAATTCTCAACTCCTCTTCCCACTTTTTCCCTGGCTGTAATAAACTTTTTATATTAGCACTTAAAATTGTCTTAAATCTATCACTTCAGATTCTACTGTAGTTCCTGAGCTTATTCTCTCACCACATGGGCAGTTAATTTGATATATTAGATCATTCCACTCTTTTTTTCTAACCCATTATCACCACATTCTATTCCTCGGAGAGTTTATTCTCATTTTCTTTTAAAGTCTCCTCTTCTGTTCCTTGTCACATTAAGTTCTGTAATCTCTAGATTTTTCACTCAACCCTATTATTTTATTACTAAGCATCTGATTGCTGCATGATTTTACTTACTTCCGTAGTAACCACCATATTTTATACTCTTCCTACCTGCCATTTAATATTCAGGAACCAGAGTCAAATAACAAGCACCCCTCACTATCTGTATTCACAATACGGAGTCTCACGATTTAATCTGTCTCTAGAGAAACTGGGCAACTGTGATTCAGACAGCTATGGTATCATCTGAAAAATGCTTAGCTGCAGATGTCTTTTTTAGCTATTTGTTTGTTCTCAGCTTACATGGCTGTAGGACACTGGAACCCCTTATGTCCCACATTTGGCTCCATCTCCCCTAACTTTCCGTCCACTTATGTCTGTCTCCCCCAGACCAAATAGTACCTAATTTGGGGGACTTTTGGCCATCCTCTCAATAATGTTTTAAAATTTGGGATCATCCTGTGTTCCTCCTGCTCCACCTGAATGTTCACTTTTATTAAGTCCTTCATTCTCTGCCTTTTTAATAATCCTGAATTTGTCTCTCTTCATAAAGCCTAATAGTGGTTTCAGAAAGATTCCTGAATCTTCTTTCATTTATATTTCTTCTTATTGAGGTTCTTAAATGTGTGTAGGACAATTCCAATTCCAAAATGATTTTTGGTCATCTGGAAATAAACCTAGTAGAGGACTTGCAGGATCAAACGACAGGTCTACTTTTAGTTCCTTAAGTGTTCTCCAAACTTCTTTCCAGAAGGGATGTATTAATTTGCATTCCCACCAGCAGTGCAGAAGTGTCCCCTTCTCTCCACGTCTACGCCAACATCTGTAAGTTTTGGGAATTGTTATGTGGGCTAATCTTAGTAGAGTTAGACAATATCTTGCATATTGTACCCCATAAATCCAATAATGTACACAGTTATGATCTAGTAAAAATATTTTGCATTAGTTAAAAAATATTAATTTTCTTGTATATCATGTAGTATATATTTCCCATGTATTATTTTTGATAATAGTTTCCATTAAAATAATGCGTGATTATAAAAGCACTACATACCTATTTAATATATTTATGTTTTATATTTTAGAGACTTGAGACCTTATGGCATATAATATGTCAAGTTTTACAATTATTTAGTATGGTCTTGGAAAGAGTTTACATTTTATAACTAGAGTATTCTCTATTTTTTAAATTGGGTCAAATAGTTAACTGTGTTATCTCAGTTTTCTACATATTTTGATTAAATATTTTTTTCTCTGCATGATCCATCACTTACTAAGTGTTAAAAAATCTCCTGCAATGATGGTGTATTTGTCATTTTGTGCTTGAAG